>JAEAOA010001170.1:110000-410000 GCA_016746295.1 Potamilus streckersoni
ACAGTGCCGTTTATTTATTTATGAAACCATTCAACAATAGATTAGGTAAAGACATTTCGTTTCATTTGATAAAAACATTAAGGAGAATAAATGTGAATTTATTATAAAGTTTATAGAGAAAATGAGTGTTTGATAATACAGGTATGACCCTAGGTAAAAAAAAATAATTGTATATATATGTATGTATGTATGTGTGTGTGTGTGCGTGTGTGTGTGTGTGTGTGTGAATACGGAATGAGTAGCTTATTTGATGTTGGTAAATAAATATAGCTATTTACGGCTAAAGTTGGAGGCCAATATTAAGGTCGTGTAGACTGTTTTTGTGCACTTTATAAAACTTATTATTGCCTGTAAATAATTATACATAAACAGAGACAGACACTAATGTCAGCAAAGTTTGATAGCATACAGCACAATTCGACTTTTCAGATGAAGAAAGAAAGAAAGAAAGAAAGAAAGAAAGAAAGAAAGAAAGAAAGAAAGAAAGAAAGAAAGAAAGAAAGAAAGAAAGAAAGAAAGAAAGAAAGAAAGAAAGAAGGATGAATGGATGGACGGACGACGGACGGACGGACGGACGACGGACGGACGGACGGACAGACAGAGACAGATAGATAGATAGATAGATCGATAGATAGATAGATAGATAGATAGATAGATAGATAGATAGATAGATAGATAGATGGATAGATGGATGGATGGATGGATGGATGGATGGATGGATGGATGGATGGATGGATGGATGGATGGATGGATGGATGGATGGATGGATGGATGGATGGATGGATAGATAGATAGATAGATAGATAGATAGATAGATAGATAGATAGATAGATAGATAGATAGATAGATAGATAGATAGATAGATAGATAGATAGATAGATAGATAGATAGATAGATAGATACTACCATTATATGGGCTGAGTTTAGCCACTCCTGGAAACATCTTTATAATTTCAATTTCTTGTATCCAGTATGCTTCAGTTTTGCTTGGATTTAAAGATGTAGTATTATGTACTCTCTTTTGGTTTGCTAAACTCATGTTGATCTTGTTACAGGCATCTAAGCTGTCCATCCATGTGTATGACTCATTTGTTATTGTATATAAGCTAAACCCTGAAATGGGAGATTGATCTGTTATTATTCGAAATTCGACAAAACTTAAAGAAAAATAAAATAAAAACAAAGACAAAACTGATTAATTTGAAAACATTCAAATTCCACCATCACAATCGATTGTGTTATATGTGCAAATATGCCTTCGCACAAGAGTGAGTCCGAATTTAAGAACGGAAGGCAAAAAGGAGAAAAGAACGGATAAAAGTAGACAAGTACAGTCAGACTTATATTAATTGTCTTCTCCACATAAAAAGTACCAACTTGTTAAACAAAATATATGAAACTGTTTAACTTTTTTATCATGATTGAACTGGTCTACTGGGGGTTCCTAGAGATTTTTGAGAGTTTATTTTCAATTATGTAACGGGGAATAACGGGAGGGACGTAATAAAACCCTGTTGTACCTCTGTTTGAAACACTCCAGTCCATACATAATGCAAGTTGATTAGTGTCTAAGTAAGTAATCAAGATCGAGATAAGGAAGAAATTAACCACGTTTTGTTTGATAGATGCACTGCGAGAAAAGATAACAGGAATAATGTAAAGTATGGATTATTTAATAACTGTGCCTGATGTTTGCCAGCTGGTATACGAAAATGCATAGAACTGAATGATTTGGAATTGAGAGAAAATAAGTATGCAGATACAGACGTATGTATTTAGACTATATAAAATAGTAAATGGGGATCAAGCAAGCAAGCTGTCCAGCAATTGATCAAGCAGACAGGAAATGTTATTCCAGAGAGTTAAACAGATAAAGGACGAAACCTAATTCTGTACGTAGGTTGACCAGCTGATTTACTGGTTGTTTAAAAAGGATAAATTAGGAGAAAGACATATTAACTTCAATAACCTTCTTTGCCTAAGCTACTCTTCAATATTGGAGTTTTAGTCAGCTGGTGGATAGAGCAATAAAGATGTTATCGTTCGATACATTATGTGTTAATTATTATTTTATCTTGTTTGACAAAGTCGACCAATGTCGCTGTCGCAATCTCTTATCAATAGCTTAATTGAGAGGCAAAACAGAAGGAAAAGATGACCAAAGTTTGCAAGCATGACATTTGCAATACTATCTATTTATCAACCGAGTCATACCACCTATGATTAAATTTTACATTTTTAAATAATACTACTATAAACTGGTGCTTCTATTAAGCCGAATATTAACATTAAGCTATTTATAATTGACTATAAATTGTAATGCTTATAGGCCGTAAACCTAAATTCTGAATTTGGAATTCTTTATTTTATTTAATTATATATAAATTGTACCAACTGAATACACCCAAATTATATATATTTTTAGTTTATCTGTCAGGAGACTTGATACACTGCAAATGTCTAACAAAAATTCATGTATATATATATATATATATATATATATATATATATATATATATATATATATATATATATATATATATATATATATATATATATATATATATATATATATATATATATATATATATATATAATTCGTAAAAATAATATTTTAATTTAAGATAATATTGAGCTATCTGAGAAAAATAGAAAACTACTACTTTGAAAATAAATGACATTTATCGCTTTTGTCAATACTCTACGTTAACTTAACGAGTGGGTATACATGTTTTCTGAGATACAATTTAACCCATCCATCCAGATCGTCTTTTTAACATCGCAGGTAAAGCGGTAGCACAGGGATTAACGTGCTTGACATGAGACCTAACAAGCGTGTTCTTGGACAAATGACTTTAATCCAAATAATATGTGTCAATTAATGTGCAGCAATACATCTACCCAAAGTTTTAAAATATCTGATGGCTAAGTATCATTGTTTCATCTACGGTATCAGCTGGTCTTTCTGAAAAAAGAAACTAGTGAAAGAACAAAATGTGAAATATAGAAGTATAGAATTAGATCTCTGATCAAGTGCTGTTCCAATTTGAAAAATTGTTGAATAGCACTCCGAGAGAGAGAGAGAGAGAGAGAGAGAGAGAGAGAGAGAGAGAGAGAGAGAGAGAGAGAGAGAGAGAGAGAGGTATCGATAATATATATAAATATATAAATATAAATATATATAAATATATATATATATATATATATATATATATATATATATATATATATATATATATATATATATATATATAAATAATCAATTTCAGTGAATTCAAGCGAATGTTCCTAAGGAACGTTAGAGCTTGTCTTTGACAATTACTTTGTTTTTCTTTATGATACAATGTGCATTTTCAGGACCGTATGCACTTATTTTTATCTATCGAAGTCATACTTAGCATAAAAGAAGACTGATTATAGTAGGTTGGTATGAGAATATAGCAAAATGTGAATAATTGTACGATTATGTTCCTAATAGAGACACAATGCGTGGATGGTCCGAAAATAGCAAATCAGTTTTTTCTTGGGGGATAATATTACAGTCATTTACCACTATAATGCGTCATCAAGCCTAATAATGTAGATATGGGTTCATGTTCTACTAGATTACTAGTTCTACAAGACACAGTATCTCCTGGTTCATACGGAACTAGGGTTACTAGCTCTATCAGACACAATCACGTGTTGTATTCATCGTTGCTATGCAAGATTCGAATGCCTTATTACACGTCTCATGACAACGCTGTTTAAACCACAAACATGGGAAACTTTATCCTACTAGGTGACAAATGTTAAATGTACATGTAAAGTCATTTATCTCCCAGGCCTATCCTTCCGCCCTTAACCTCCACTCCATTCCAACGAACTGGAGTAAATTTCAAATAATACACAAGGAATCATTTGGAATGCGCACTGTACACCGATTTTGTTAATCAAGCCTACACTTAAAGCCGTTTTGACTTGCGAGTAAATATTCTTTTTAAAATGTAATGAACATGTTATATAATAATGCTTCGAATATTATGTAAAATTATGAATAGCTAAACTAAACCGCTAAAAAAAACAACATGAAATAAGGATAATTTTCAGAAGTGGGTAGGGTATAATCTTGGCTTGGAAGTGATAACAAAGATATGAAGTCCTAGACGAGGTATAATGCCATTGTAATTTAGAGACCAGAACGGAAATCTTACATTCAAAAGTAAATTAGTATATAGTTAGTATTGCTTATGTAATAAAATACCTAACATAGATAATATGGGATATATTTTCTTTCAGAATTATGTAGTGCGTGTGAGTGAAATAAATGCCTGCTATATTGTGCGTTCACAATATCAGTTTTCCGAAAAAAATATAAAAAGTGTCAACTATTGAAGTTAGTATTGTAATAATAATAATAATAATAATAATAATAATAATAATAATAATAATAATAATAATGCATTTTCTTAATGGCCTCGTTTTCAGTGTCTATACAGCTGGCCGCATTGTACCTTTTTATATTTCCTTTTGTGTTTAGCGAAACCCCAAAATATGCTGTGTCCGTTGTAGTCTCACTGACAAAATATGAAAACCAAACTGATACCAACATTCTGCATGAGTATCAAGATTTATTTTAATTAATTAAGTTATTTTTTAAAAAAAATGTAGAAGTAATAGTTTATTTATGGGAAAGTAATCCACTGCTATGTTAGACAAAGATACAGAAAACGGATACTCGTATGATAATGAAAAAGTTGTTTTGCTCGAGCTGTATTATAACACGTATAGATTTGGACAGGACTCTCATGTACAATAACTAAGACTAATTTTGTCATAGAAAATGAACGAAATAAAATACTGTGTTAGATAAGGATGTTTCATAATACATACTAGTATTGATCACTCCGTTGACTTCGTGATTAGAGCCTTGGAAGCGGTAGGTCGCGGGTTCGAGCCCCGGTCGAGTCATACCAAAGACATAAAAAGTTGCACTACCAGCTGTCTCGCTATGCGGTCAGCATTAAGAGGTTAGTGTCAGAATAATATGACTGGGTGGTCATTATGCTGCATGTCTGCGGCATGATGCCCCAGTGCTAGACATAACTATAAGCTGCCACACTGCAGACTTCATAGGGATATGTTTAAAAGATTGTTAAAACCTCGCTAAAATCAAATCCAAATCAACCGTAACCTCCATAAGGGTATCGTCTACAACTGTTCTTCAGGGCAATTACATTTTTACATTGTTATTGGAATATATATATATATATATATATATATATATATATATATATATATATATATATATATATATATATATATATATATATATATATATATATATTGTTGTCGTTGACTGACTGATTAATGTATTTATAGACTAATTGTCCCGCAATTAGATTTTAGTAGGACGTGACACACTTCGGACTGATCCACAGCTTTGGAGATAATACCATCCGGCTGGAGTTGAACATTTATGGTAGGAAAGTCGCCTTATCAGCAAGGAATCGTTGCATAATGCCAGTACGAATCTTTTTCTTCTTCCTCTTCTTCGTCTTCTTCTTCTTCTTCTCTCTCTCTCTCTCTCTCTCTCTCTCTCTCTCTCTCTCTCTCTCTCTCTCTCTCTCTCTCTCTCTCTCTCTCTCTCTCTCTCTCGATCCATCGATCGATCGATCGATCGAGCAGATTTAATGTTGAAAACGATACGAATGTTTGTGTTAACCATATTGTGTATGTCACGGAGACTGTCTGTTTCAAGTTTGTAATCTGTATAGCATTTTATATGAACCTCAACACAAAGAATAATGATATACTCAAAACAACAATAAAAACAGCAACAACGACGACGACGGCAATTTATATACTTTAAATGAATTCAAACTTCAGAAATAACTATAAAGTTCAGTAATTCCAGAAGTGAAGTACAGAGTTCTATGAGAGTACATGTATGCAAGATTTGTGGATGGGAATAATTTTCTAATACCTTTTTACAAACAGTTTTATTAATTTTATGCCATGGATGAACAAGAATATACTTTAATGGTACACCTCTCCCACGGTTCAACTTCCGAATCACATAGTTTATACATTTGGTCATTCAAGGTACCTCGTAAAAGTGTTTTGTATCGTTGATTAGAAGTTTTGAAGATTTTTTTTCCCGCGTTGCCTTCTGTGCAAAAAATGCCGAGAAGAGACCAAACGAATAAGACTATTACAGTTTATGTTTACTTGAACGTGTAATCGCAGCTATCATTTCGCGATAATGAAAAACATATTGCTGTAATTAAATGGTTCATCTTGATGATAAGTGTTTGACCTCTATGTTTATCTTTCTATATATTTACTGAAGTTCTGTGCGTGTAACTTAAAAATTCGGTCTTGTTAATTCGATCTTTCAATTTATTCACATCTGTTACTCCCTGTTGGAACACTAAATAGGCAAATTATGAAATAGGGGCAAATAAAGCTAACTTAATAATCATAAAAAAACTTTTTTCAAATCAAGAACGTATTTTTAATATCTTTACGTGTATAAAAGTCGCCGCAAACATGAAATTTTACTTTGCAGATGAGTTGGATAATTTGGCAATTTCATTACAACTCCACAATAAATTCCTGCATATTTATTTGCTTGTATTGGATGTGTATGGTATTAAAAACTGTACTTTCTCCCATGGAAAATCTGAAGAACGCAGCAGTAACTAGTCTCATCTCGCAGATCATTGTTACATTGCTAATTTTATATCAAGATTAATGCTCACACACACACGCACGCACGCACAATTGATGAGTGCAACCACGCAATCGATATTCAGGAGATTACACATTTCGGAGAGACGGAATGAGTTCTAACAGTTACTCCCAGGCATAAAAAAGGGTTGGAACAGAATAATAGTTTTTTTTTTTTAAATTCTTGTTATGCGAAGTTAATCTTCAATTTAAAATGAAATATGTTGCATACTTGGAGCCAACGTGTTTTTGCCCTTAAAATTGAATTATATATATATATATATATATATATATATATATATATATATATATATATATATATATATATATATATATATATATGCATGCATGCAGATAGACATAAAGATATACCAAGAAAATAGCTTGACAAAATGTAGATAGATAGATATATAGATAGATACTTAGATAGATTAGATAGATACTTAGATAGATAGATAGATAGATAGAGAGAGAGAGAGAGAGAGAGAGAGAGAGAGAGAGAGAGAGAGAGAGAGAGAGAGAGAGAGAGAGAGAGAGAGAGAGAGAGAGAGAGAGAGAGAGAGAGAGAGAATCTTACGTACTAATATATGGGAAGTAAAAAATGTTACAAAGTAGAGGAATCCAGGTAGCACATTATCGTACATATGTGACTGTATATCAAGTAAAATGGTGATATCAATGTAAGATCGAATTCCTAAAAAAAAGGATTTTAATATAAGATACGCTTTTCAAGTGATCACTAATCATAATACATTGTCGGAGTTCCTGCCCTTACAATCCATCTTCTCAAACAAAATCTATTTTTTAAATGCCATGCCATTAATTCGTCGCATATTCCATCGAAATAACACATATTTAAAAAATATCAAAACTTACCAGGGCTTATGAAAACATACATTAATCCAACGAAAATAATTGCCGACATTTCTCTCAAGGTGAGGACTGAGAAAATTACTGATGCTGCACCAAATAACGCCAATGTTGTCATGTCGCGTATATGCTGATTTTAGTGTCATTTGGGACGTAAGAGCCCCTTTATCCAACAATGCAGGAGTGTCCGTGAATACCACATACACATGCGCTGTAACTTGCATAAGGAATTTATTTTGTGGCATACTGATCTTGATACAAATTAAAGATAAACACATAAACATATATCGGAAACGGAATTAAAGCCTATTTATCATGCATGTACATATATATATATATATATATATATATATATATATATATATAAACATATATATATATATATATATATATAAAGAATACAAATCATATGGCGAATAACAACCCTCTCAAGCGTACTGGATCCACCAAGGGATCACGTCTGTCAGGGATTAATTAAAATAGATGCAATAAACTGACGACGAACAGTACGAAACTAGTAACTAACTAGCAGATAGAAATGTAGAGGTTTACAAACGCAACGTTTTTGTGTTTATTTGTTTGTCGTAACTATGTTTTGTATTTGCCTTTGAAAAAGACTCATTAAGAGTCGAAAGCGCTTAGGCTAGTTAGTTACTAGTTTCGTACTGTTCGTCGTCAGTTTATTGCATCTATATATATATATATATATATATATATATATATATATATATATATATATATATATATATATATATAAAAATATATATACACACACACACACATATATATATATATATATATATATATATATATATATATATATATATGTGCCTATATATATGTGCATATATATATATATATATATATATATATATATATATATATATATATATATATATATATATATATATATATATATATATATATATGAAGCTGACAATGCAAAATGACACACACCGGAAAAGAATACTTTATACAAGTTTTAATTTAAGTCTTTCATTCACACTATAAGATAAAGAAGAAAATCTATGGCGTTAAGTGCTTAAGTTGCATACTTGTGATGCACATTGTAGTAGATTTTCGGTTATTCTTTTCTGTTAAACACCGGCCGATATAATAATAGTGGCTGAGTGTAGTTACTAAAAGTTAATTATTTGTCATCATGAATGTAATAGGTTGATACACCACTGTGCGTAGCATATATTGTGCTTTATGTTTGTAAATAAATTAAATACGTATCATGGTCCCAGGTTAAAATACACCATAGAAGGAGCACGTCTTTGTGTCAGTTGAAACAAGCAGCATTAATTTCATATTTTACTTTACTGCTTAATCGATCTTGGCAATAACACAATGGTCGATCATCTACTATATAACGATAACCTAAGCATCAGAAGGAAAAGGGATTCACACATTTTCACACCACCTACTAACAATATACAACTTAAATATGTGTCAGGTTTTTCTTCTCAAACAATGTTCCAACTCTTTTTACATCTTATGTCGTTCTCTTGCAATTCAACAGAACTAAGCTATGATCAGTTTTCAACCTGATACTGGAGTTCAGTCCTACTAATGTGAATTTTCTAGCCAATACTAGTATTCCTAACGGGATCGCTTATGCAAGCAGGGTTTCTTGTACATGGTTCTGCATCTTTGTGGGATCTAAACTACAGACTGGACCATGTCAGTCGAAACACGCCCATATTCCTCTTTAATGAAATTCACAACAATTACACCAATGAATTAATGGATTTCCCGTCTTAATAATGTTACCTGCTAATTAGTAATTCATCAATACTTAGCATGTAAGATACATATATATATATCATTTAAATTCCCAAAATTTGTATCAGAATAATGTATCAAATTCCAACGATACATGATTACAATTTCATCTGAACGACTTAATTTGACTAGATTCGTATCATTTCGAATAAATTCATCTCATACACGAGTCATGTGACATCAGAGGCAAAGGCATGCGAATCCTTAGCTTCCAAACACATGGTGGTTGATGTATGAATTTAAAACGAATGCATTCATAAAAAATTACAGGCTTACGTCAATGCATATTGCTTGTAATTTAGAAATACCTTGTGCTTTCCAGAGACATGTCCCCTTTTCTACGAAGCCGAATCTCCCTCTCTGTCCGGGTCTCTAAAATTCTTCCGGACCCACGTCCATTGTGCGATTTATTTAACGATACAATTTACTTATTAATTTTTCTCAAAGTCTCTCAGCAGAAAAACGTGGACTGACTAGTTTTGCCCTCTTCTTTAACTTAGTTAATCATAATTAATTTTATCTATCCACCAACATTTTAATACGCTTATCGAAGTCAGAATAATTCTCTTTTGGCCGCCTTTATTAAGAACTATTCTTAAAAAGGTCACTTTATGTCATCTTTTCCAAATGACCAATTAATTCGTATATTTTTCTCTGGCTTTTCTCAATCAAGTCATTTCTTCCATTTAACCTAGATTGACATGTATGTAGGACCGTTATTCTAGTGGGCTCTAATTTAAAATCTACTCATGCCCCAAAACAGAGCAGTCAACAATTTGTTGCGAGCTCAGCCGATACACCAAAAATAATGATTACGTGTCATGCTGAACAAACACTAAACATTGAAAAATTAGTTTTTAAAAAGCCTTGGCGCTTTTGAATTTCAGTTGATAAATGATGCAGTGATGAATCACTGCAGTTCAAACAAATTAGGCAAAATTTCTAAACTTAAACAATAATACCACTATATATAGACGTGTAAAGGTTTGCAAATTAGAAGCCTTTTTCTTTCATTGTCTGTCTTGCTTTGATTATATGTTTTTGTAATTGCCTTTGACATAGCCGAACAAGTTAAAGAAAAATAATTTTACACCATTCATTTTCTGATGTTTTCATTTATCTTTATCAAACCTGCCACACAAGATTATTTATTATATCCAGTGCACGTGGAAGCACTGGTATTCGCCATATGATTTAGTGGACTTTTATAATCTCAATGACTGGTGTGTTCATTCTTTGTCTTGCCTCTATTTTGTGATTGACTTTGACAAAGACTGAATTAGAGTTGAATGCGCTTAGGCTAGCGAGAAAGTAGTTTTGCTCTGTTCATTGTCAGTTGACTGCGCTTATCGTAATCAATCCCTGGCACAAGAAATCTGCTGGATCCAGTGCACTTAAAGCGATTCTTATTCTTTATATGAATTATATTCTTTATATTATCAATATCGTATGGTTCTATCAAACTTTGTTGTGATTTTTTCCATCATATATTTTGTTTCTCTTTAGTGTATTAGTTTTGATATCTTTCTTCTGATCTTATCCTAAATTGCCGAATCAGTGTTATCGAGACGCTGTCAAAGTCAATAGCGAGAACATGCAAACCTTATGAAACGAAACCAACACCATACTTTGTATAAAGCACCATAGCAATTTCTTATACCATTTCCAAGAGATAAACACAGTCACTAAAGATTTTCAAATTCACATCAAGCCCCAAACTATTGACAAGAGCTCAAATAAATTCAATAAAAGATGGGATAAACTAACACACGATGCGTCCTTGAAACTCACTGCAGTCATTCTAATTTGGAAAAAGAAGAGGAAGGTGCCCTACATTCATTGAAAAACACAACAAACATCATAATCATGCCTGCAGTTAGGAATAGAGACGTCTACATGAATGCAGCAAATAGTTAACTAAACGACGCTTAGTTCTACCAAAAACTCGACCTAGATCCAATAGTAGAATATGCAAAAATCATTACAACTATTATTGACGGGGCGCACTAAATCGGTCATATTGACCAGCAAAAAAGAGACAAATCAAGAAGAATTTAAATTCTATCTAAAGCCACAAACAAGGAAACCGGGCATATCTCCTGTAACGGGCATCGCACAGAAAGGATATCATTCTATTTGAATCATTTTATAAGACCACATGTCCACAAGTTGCCATCATAGCATCAGTGCACCACAGATGACATAATACAAAGACCACCATGAGAACCATTACTGCTACATACAATGCTCCTTTTGTTCGATGTATTATCTTCGTATTCTAATATACATCAAAGTGAAAGGATTAAGACATGTAAGGATGCATGGAAATTAGAAATTGTGGACAATCCGCGCACTCATTTCCTAATTAAATTTCTGGAACGTGTAATTACTAAAACAGTGAAACAAAACACCTCCGACTCAATGGAGCCGCAGTATGCTAATATTTTGTATGGAAAGAGTGGAGGGTAAAGTTTTATGATCGGTTATATTTGTCATACTAATGGGAACTCTTCATCGATTATATAGACATGAAGTGGCAACATAGAAGACAAAATCAGGATGATTTCATAGCAAATGCAAACATCTTCCATCCTTCAAAAAAAAAAAACTCAGAAGAAGTCCAACCACATTTTTCATGAACACAACAACCAGACTGGTAGATTCGAAATTCCATACGAACATCTAAACACCAGTATCTTCTTTTATCCAGTTGTCATCCAAAACATATGATTTGGATTATCCGAAGCATTGCGATTACACAGAAAATGCTCTGACAATGAAGCATTCCAAAAAATATCGTAAGAATTATCTGAACATTTAATGAACCGAGGCTACACCAAAGACCTGATAGTGGAGGCAACACAAACAGCTAAAGAAACAAATTTCAATCAGCTACTGAAAGATATCGAGAACGAAAAGGTCGATCGCTCTTTACTTATAATGACATACCATCTAGACATCGCCATAATAGGTAAAATCATCCAGAAAGAATGGCATATTGCTGAATCTTGTGACAAACTAAATCTAATCCCCAAGAACAAACCAGCCAACCCAACAGCCAACCGCATACCCCAAAAGCCCTCAAAAACATCTTAGAGCTAAGCTAGCGACAATCACAAAACAGCAAATATGGCCCCTGTGGTGATACAAAGGTGCTACACTTGTCAAAACAGAATGAAATTTATTGCATCACATATAAAATCTGTGATCTTCAGTATGTCGGAGAAACTGGAAAGCTACACAAAAGAACCAATCCTCACAATATGATTGGGTGACAAAGAATCTGGAGACAAAAGACCAGTTGCAGAACACTTCTCGTCCCCTTGCTAAATTGTAAGTAAACTAACAGTAATTGCTGATAACCCCAAATGGAGTTCAGAAGTAAATAAAGAAAATGAATCTTCCTTGACATGCCGCCTTACAACATTGAAACCTGGTTGCCTAAATCAAGACGATAAGAAAAAGTCAACCACGTTAAAATAAATTCACCATCTTTGTACAGTAAGCACCTTTACATTGTATGTATATATATATGTATATATATATATATATATATATATATATATATATATATATATATATATATATATATATATATATATATATATATATATATATATATATATATATATACTTTTGCTCATTAGTCACAGTAGTAGGAGAAAGTAAGAATCCGATCTCAACAACCCCTCTCCCCACCCCTCCAGACCTCCAAACAAATACAAAATACCTAGGTAACGTAATAGAACACCTGTTGCAATCAATAATTGCGCTAAGAATCCGAGCTCAACAACCCCTCTCCCCACCCCTCTAGACCTCCAAACAAATACAATAGAACACCTGTTGCAAAATACCTAGGTAACAGGTAAAATTTAATTACATGATCTTCCAGAATAAGCAACATGATAAGTCAGACTCAATTTTCCAAATCATTACGATTTAGCAGAGCGTGGCGATTGTGGACTAAATTACGCATTAGAATTCCAGTAAGGTAAGTGGTATTATATAAAATTTTATGTTATATCATACTTCTTTTGATAATCTTTCTCATATTTGCTGATCCTCATGGGTAGAATATCTGTTAACATGTTGTCAATAATACGAAATTCACGTATTAAATCGTCCATACTATATTTTACTCCTCGTAGGTAAGATCTTATTTGATCAAGTAGTTTTTTGTAAGTTATAATTGATGTTAAGCAGCCGTGCTTTTTTATCGAAATTTTAGGTTCAACTTTTTTACAAGCTGCTGTAAGAGAAACACCAACACCGGATATGTTTAACAAAAATGGGTTTAATGATATACCACTTGAAATTATGCCAGAACTAGTCATTAACAAGGGTAGATATGATATTACTCGAAGTATTTTGTTATAATATTTGTAGCATTTTTTACGCACCAAAGTTTTTTGTGATAATATTTGTAGTATTGTATTAGTGCGTCCACATCCTGTCCTGGAATATCTTTTGAAATATGATTGAAATCAACTATACTTTTTTTCATTATAATATTTGTTCACATAATCTCAGGCTTGATTAAGTAACTAGTTGAGGTGTTTCAGCCACAAATTCCAGACAATACCAATATGACGCAGCAGTTAATTTTTTGTCATCTGCTATTAGCATAAAAGTTTCTTCAACATCTTTGTTTGACACAATAGACACGCTTCCAGAGAAATTATCAGTCGAGTGACGCCATGGAAATAAGGTAAATATATTAAACTTTACACTGCTAAACACGGACAATCTATACACACCAGTGACCTCTGTAGTATGTTTGAGAGTGTTATTTTGCGGCGACCAAGTAGACATTCCAGAAGCAACAGTATAGACAATATTTTAATCTGCTTGTGAGGAATTTTAATCATACTCGTTTTCTCAACAATACTAGGAATTCCACTAATAATATCGTTGAGTTTTGTGTTAATATTATCGAGTGTAATATCAACAGATTGCGGACTTCCAAAAAATTCGTTATTGGTTTTGTTTATGTTTCTGCGAAAATTTAAAAACGTGGTGATGTGATTAGTAAAATCAGTTTTGAACTTGGTGATTTCATTGTTGATATCATCAACATATTTCTTTGTTACAGCATCAAAATCAAACTCTGGTGTTCTAAGGTTAGTAATGCTATTATTGTTCATGTTGAGAAACGCGTACATTATACTACCACGCACCGACACGTACTTTGATTCCTGATCATCAACATATTTCTTAGTAGCAGCGTCATTATCCTCAGTTGGGTTTCCAAGGTATGTGATCTTTTTCTGGTTCATAACAATGTTTCCCGTAAATAAATCACCTGCTTTTCTAACATAATCGTTAACTGACCTACCCGAATCTTCTATCTTACCTTGATTATTAAAAGTAACAATATTATTAGCAACTGCAGTAGGATTTCGTACTAGTACATCTGATAGTTGTATATTACTCGTCTTTAATCGTCCTTGTTTGTCCTGGAAAACTACAACTTCATTTGGATCTACACTTGCAACGTTTAACAAATTGTTGATTTCATTTTTGAGCTTATCAAGAGTCGCATACTTGGACAAGTCACCCTGATAACCTTCTGTTAATAAAACTACTGCTAATGTTCCAAATTTTGTATAGTAGCTCATTATACATACCGTTCTACACAAAATTGTTGGTTTAATATAACATAAAATTATACGATGGCGAAGATAATAAACTTTGACACCGAGCGATTGGTGAAGCATAAACATAACAATGAACTTCCAGACTGTCATTATCTTATTGTTGGGAGAACTGGATCTGGTAAAACAAATTTGTTATTAAATCTTTTACTCAATAATAACTTTAACTATGATAAGGTGTATATTTACACCATCAACCCCCAACAAGACAAATACGAGTTACTAAGTGAGTACAATGATAAACTTCGTGAAGAATTTGGCATTGGTGATGATATATTTTTGATAAAACAACCAGAAGAACTCGTTCCAGTGAATGAACTCGATTCGTCAGAGCATAAGATAATCGTCTTTGATGATATTCCGCTAAACAACGAGGTGATGAACAAGATTAGATCATATTTTTCACTATCACGTAATAAAAGATGCAATTCTGTTTATCTTGCCCAAGGTTTTTATAATGTTGATAGGTTTATTAGGCGAAATACGGGTTGTTTCATATTATTTCCCGGACTAGATAATGTGGATGTGAGAAATATTGCAAACGAACAATGTGGTGATGTTACAAAAGATAAATTTATCGAATTATATCATCGAGCAACTAAAGATCGATATAGTTTCTTTTTATTTGACAAGCTAGCGCGTAATCCAACCAAGATGTTTCGTTGTTGCCTTGAGACGTTTCTATGATATAATTTTGTAAAGCGTATAAAAATAATCGACAAACATCAACAGAAAATCGAATTACTAAAAAAGTTTCTCGAAACTCGAGCGGCTTTTAAGAAAAAGGTGGAAGAAGCTCGACGTGGACAATTGACTGCTACAGAAACAACAGCTACGATTTTCAGACCAATAACTGAAGCAATATTAGGTAAACAACTTGAAACTAAACCACTATCAGAAGAAGAACTGAAACAACTGAAAGAAAAAGGTTTGGTTGGAATTGTTATAGAACAACAAGAAGCAGCTGCTGCAAAAATCATTACTAGATCTGATGAAGACAAAAGAAAACTAGCTGAGTCACTTACAGCAAATATAGCTGATCCTGCTGCTAGACAGGCTGAAACAGATCGATTGATAAACAATCCGCTAGAACTTGAGAGTTAACAACGCAAGGAATAACAAATATTATAACAGATCTATCAGAAGAAATAAAAGATATCAAAGAGGAGCAAAAAAGAGTTGGTGATGCTACTGTAAAGTTTATGGATGTTGAACAGCAAAGATTTTATTTTATAAAAAGAGCAAATGATGAGATAAAAGAAAATGAGTATAATGATTTTTTACAGAATGAAAATATAAGTGATATTGAAAATATAAACAAGTGGAATGATGGAGAATATCAAACATTAATCGATAAATTAAATGAGATAATAAGAGATGGAGCTGCTGCTAAAGAAGAAATAAGCACGGTTACAGAGATTGATAATATGATTCCACTTTATGAAAGAATGAGAAACGGTGTTATTGCTTTAACATTTGGAAGAACAGCAGAAAGTGGTAGACCAAAAGGTTTTGGTAAAGGGTGGAATTTTAAAAGAAAATTTATTACACTTGATAAATTTCGTATACAAAAAAGTAGAGTAAGAACAGGAATTGGTGTGAAAATATTTACATCAAACGCAGACATAGTCGATCGGCTAATGCTGTTGATATCCTCTAAAGAAGCTGGTAATGAAAGTGTAGAGATTGATAATGAAATTATTGATATACTTGATCATCTAAGATCGATTGGATTATTAACATCATCCGAGTACGAAATTTTACACCGCGATCTTATCTAAAATATTAGTATAATGCAAACAACATTATTGCTTGATTCATCACAAATAACAGGAAACAGCGCGAATTTTACAGTAAATTACAACCCACCAATAGAACTAGATCCTGCAAAACAGTATGAGATTGGATTAATTTCTTGTACTTGTTGGAACGCCATGCCGAATATTAAAACTGGGATTAATGATGAAATTTTAATCGTTAATGTTAAACAATCTCCAACATCATAAAAAGAGTTTATTGATATACAATACAAACTACAAATTCCACAAGGAGCTTATAACATTACTGATCTAAACAGAACAATAAAAGAGCTTCTAACAAAAGCTGGTGGGAATGCTGATAATTTCGAATTAGCGGCGAATTATAACACCTTACGAGCTAGGATAACAGTGAAAAGAAATATGAAAGTCCTCTTTGAAGAAAGAAGTTTTGGAAAGATGTTAGGTTTTACTAGAGTTTTATGCTATACCACAGGTGAAGATAAATCTTTGACATTTGATGGAGAACTACCAGTAGATATCACAGAAGTAAATACAATACTCATCAATTGCTCTATCGCATCTGGATCTTATACGTCAAAAGGCAACCGCGGGCAAACGATCTACAGTTTCTCACCAGAAGTCCCACCAGGTTCTCTCATGCAAATCAATCCGCGACAGATTATCTACTATCCAATAACACCTGAGAATCAAATTACAAGCATTACAATGCAACTCACAGACCAATCTGGACGACAAATAGACGTGAACAACGAGATAGTCACGTATTACTTACACCTACGCACTGCCTAGGCATGTGATTTTGTGTACATAATTTTATAAAATGAGACGAAGAAAAGTTTATCGAAGAAAAATCGTAGGTGGATTTTTTGGAAATATATTTACAACAATTGCAGAGAATATTCCAGGAATCGCGCGTAAAGTAGCGCCCATTGCACTTGACGCCGGTAAAGCTTTCGCTACAGGGGCGGCATCTTCAGCAGGCACTGCAGTAGGGCAAAAGATTGTTGATAAGATTAAAGGACCTTCCCCATCAGAAATAAAACGAGTAATATCAGATATTGCGCCAACAGAAGAAACAAAACGAGCTATGATAGCTACAACAAAAAAATTATTGTCGCCGAGTGGTGAAGAAATAGTACGTAAACTAGTAAAGAAAACAAAACCGATGACCCCTGCTGCCTTTTAATTTTGTGTAACGATTATAAAATAAATGTCAGCTAAAAACTATCTCGATCTTGCAGAAGAAATTGATACTGACGATGCTGTAACAGAATTAGAGTATGTCGAGTATTTAGATGAAAACTCGAACGAACCGAATAAAACCGGAGTTAGAACTTTTAACACAAGAGACGAGGACGTGTTTCTACTACCCCATAAGGCAATGATAGAAGTGCGTGGTCAAATATTAACTGTGATAGGTGGTGATATTGCAGCTGATGCAGAAATCGCTCTCGTCAATAATGGTTGGAGCTTGTTTAAGAGTGCACGATACCAACTGGCCAATCAAACCGTAGAAGATATTTCGATGCACTTACCCATAGCGAGTACAATACTAAACATCGTTTCGTTTGGCGATGACTATTCCAGATCAATAGCCACAAATATGATGTGGTTCAAAGATACCTCATTAGGTACAGCTGTTTCGAGTGAGTTTCGTACTGGTGCTGGTAATCCTGCTGAAAATAACAATAATCTCATCGCCAATCCTGCTGCTAATGATGCCGCTGCGATAGGTAATTCGATAAGATTAGCCGTTACAAATATAAGACAACAACAATATAACGAGGGATTTACCAAACGAAAAGCGTTTGCCGCAGAATCTCGCCAAATAATGATGATGCTTCCGTTAAGTACAATCTTTGGATTTTGCCGTGATTATAACAAAGTGTTTCGAGGAATAAAACATACGCTTATATTAGATCGAGCTGATCAAAACGATTGTATAATACACGCCGGTGGAGTGGCTGAGGGACAGTTTTCTATTACAAGATTAGCACTGTGGATGCCTCGGGTTGTCCCTGCATTAGCTAAAATGATGGAGCTCGAATCTTTACTAGCCACCTTTACAAAAAAGATACACTTCCAACAGAACAGGATTTATC
The DNA here is from genome assembly GCA_016746295.1 of Potamilus streckersoni. Classification (NCBI taxonomy): domain Eukaryota; kingdom Metazoa; phylum Mollusca; class Bivalvia; order Unionida; family Unionidae; genus Potamilus; species Potamilus streckersoni. Next base: position 128,907 of record JAEAOA010001170.1, read on the forward strand.
AAACAGCCATTCCCAACGCGACTGATTACATGTGGCGTGTAACGACCACGCCCAGCGAACAACTACCGCGACACTTGTTCGTCGTATTTCAACGACAAGCACGTCGTAACCATCAGGAAATGAACAACTCCGTATTCGATAACCCAGACGTTAGACGAATATTTGTGAGAATAAATTCCAAACAGTATCCTGAACGTGCAATCGAATGTAATTTTGCCGTAGACGCCACCAGAAACATATCTCGGCCGTACATGTATCTTTTGGAAGCAATGCAAAAATATCAGAACGCGGACAGTGGATCTCAAATATCAATAGAAGAGTTTCGATCGCTCTATCCCATCTTTTACTTTGACGTATCAAAACATTTGGAGCGTGTTGTGGGATCGAATGCAGATATTGAGGTCACATGGACACTAGGCGATGTGCCAGGTGAACAGTATAACGTATACGCGCTATTGGTTAGTGATCGATTTCTGACCATCGATTCAATCAAAGGAAGAATGACAGTACAAGTTTAATCTAACAAGTTGGATATAACATTATGAAAACCAAATACACAACTCGAGAAATATACCTAACATCTGGTCAAGTTGAAAAATTATCAGCAGCTGTTGCTAAACGCAGCTCTGTTTCTTTGATGATCTCTCCGGAAACTTCAAATAAAATTGCAGTAAAAGTCATGCTAACGGAACAACAAATCAATAAACTCGATCGCAACAAACCTTTTGTGCTGAAATTATCTGTTTCTCAGGTAACTGCAATGTCAAAAGAAGGTGGATTTTTTGGACCAGCGTTATCAGTAATAGCTAGCAAAGTTTTACCAGTACTTGGTACACTTGGACTTGCGGCTGCGTCAGGAGCAGTCTCTGGCGCAACGAAGAAAGCAGTCGAAGGTCGTGGTATCAAACAAATCTATCGTTAATTTTATGTAACAGTATAAAATAAAATGCCAACGAAAAAGTCGCCGAAAAAAACAAAATCATCGAAAAAAAAAAAGAAAACAACAAAACGCAAACAAACAAAACAAGGAGGAATTATTCCTTTCGCTCCACTTTTAGCGGGACTAGCGGGAAGTCTGCTGCCAAACTTACTAGGAATCGGACGCGGATTAACTCTACCAGGGACCAGACGTTACTGAGCAATTTTGACATCATTGAAAAATTGAAGGACGTTGTTGGATTTCGAGGAGTATTTTCCAAGGATGAACTCGATGACGTACCAACAGGCGGTTCTTGTGTTGTAAATATTGAAAACTTCAATGATGGCTCTGGCACCCACTGGGTTGCTGTCCACGATAACAATTATTTTGATTCGTTCGGACTTCCTCCAAGCGATCTCATAAAAAAATATATTTTTAAAAAATTTGATAAAATAAATTATTCGTCTAATCAACTACATCCAATTGGAACATCAGCTTGTGGTTATTATTGTATCATGTTTGTCAGACAAATGCACCAGATTAAAAGCTCTGGGAGTAAAAACTTTTTAAAGTTTATTTTACAATTTGATGAGCATCCTTCTCATGCGAATGATAAGATTGCAATCAATTTTATCTAAACTCCTTGATATAATAATGTCAACATACTGTCTCAAATGCAAAACTAAAACAGAGAACAAGGATGAGATGACGGAAAAAACGAAAAATAATAGAACAATGTTAAAAAGTATTTGTGCAATCTGTGGTAGAAAGAAAAGTATGTTTTTGAAAAAACAAGTAGGATCTAGCGTTGATAGAGTTATCTTGATCGACGATTAATTTTATGAAACAAAATAAAATAAAATAAAATGAAATGCAATTGTGATTGTGACAAAGATCTTTGCATAGAACAAGATAAAATCATTACGTACTGTCAACGTTGTAACAACAGAGAAATAATAGGGTTAGGTATAGATATACATAAACTAATTGGTAAATTACTAAACCCAAAAGGCAGTTGGACCTTGCCAGGTCATCGTTATACAGGTCCTTACAATCCGCTAGATCAACAACTAGATGAAAACGACAATCCATTGCCAGGACAAGAGCCTTATAATCAAGTGGATGCAATAGCGATGCGTCACGATATCTGTTATCGTGATCATGAAAACTCGAAAGCAGATTGTGATAAAGTAATGTTAGACGAATTACATGATATGGAGCCAACAAATCTACGAGAACGTTTTGATAGAAGATTTGTTCAGGGAATGATAGGAGCAAAATATAAACTCGGACTCGGAAAAGAATTATACGATGATCTTGCAGTCGAACTACACAGACCTAAAAAAAAAGTTTCCGAGACGTAAAGTTGTTGCAAACGCTGTAGATGATATCTGGACAATAGATTTGGTAGATGTATCCAATCTGGCTCAGTTTAACGATAATAAGAAATATTTGTTTAATGTCACAGATGTTTTCAGCAAATACGCTTTTAGTGTGCCAGTTTCAGATAAAACAGGAACGTCAATCACTGATGCGCTAAAACAGATAATAACGAGTACAGAAAGAAAGCCAAACAAAATCTGGACTGATCATGGAGCCGAGTTTTTTAACAAAAAGTTTGAACAGTTTCTAGAACAAAATAATATAAAAAAAATACGTTACAGGAAACGAAGCAAAAGCGTTGTTGTCGAGAGATTTAATCGCACGTTAAACGAAAAATTACACAAACATATGACAGCTAAAAACTCCAACAGGTACATCGATGACCTTTCTCAAATCGTAGGCGAATATAATAACACGAAACATCGAACCATCAAAATGTCACCCAATGACGCTATCAAAAATCCAATATTAGCAAACGAAAACATGTACCGCAGACATAAATTTAAGGTCAGTGATAAAGTTAGAATCTCTTTGACTAAAAAGATATATGAAAAAGAATTTACTCCAAACTGGAGCGAAGAAGTATTTGTGGTTGATAAGGTACTTTTAACAGTACCTGTAACGTACGTTTTAAAAGATCTGGCAGGGGAACCTATAGTAGGTAGTTTTTACGAACAAGAACTACAAAAAACTGAACAAGATGTTTTCGTTATCGAAAAAGTGATTAGGAAAAAAGGAGATAAAAGTTTAGTCAAATGGCGTGGGTATAGCGATAAATTTAACAGCTGGATTCCAACCCGGTCGATTTTATCGACTGTGAAATAATGCTATTATAAATTTCCTCATACTTTCGTTTGATAGATACGCCTTTTACTGGTTTACATAATGATATTAGATATTGTCTGCGATCGTCAGAGATCGTCATAAGATTAAAAATCTTGACAAAGATGAAATCAAATTTTATATTTTTCTGTCGACCTGAAATTTTAATGTTTAAAAAAGGTCTGATTAACTGCAAAAATACCTGCTGTTCGGTAACGGTAAAATCAAATTTTATAATTTTTTTAGCAATGTGATACTTGACATTATATTTTCCAGTGGTTGGTCTGCTATAATTATATCTGTTAACGACGGTGACTATTTCACCATCATCAGACTCGTTGTTATATAAAATATCATCTTCGTTATAACCAATAGATTTGTCTATCATATCATTAGAGATTGTGGAGACCTTATCGCTAGCAAGTCGTTTCATCATATCCATATTATAATATACTTTTTATCTAATTTGTTGTTATAAGATGACTGACAAGGTAAAATATCACCAAAAAGTTAATATAATAAACTACCACGAACTGACTGAAGCGGTAAGAAAATGCTTGTCGGGTTATGGTGCATATTCTGTTGAGATTTTTGTAATGCAAGGTGATTCTCATAAAATATTATTAACAGCAGCAGAAAGAAAAAAAATTGATGAAAGTGCAGTAGTGACGCTAAAATTTAATCGCGATGATGTTTTAGCATTTGCTCATCATTGTTTAACAATAACAGAACTGTTAAGTATAATTAATCCTCATATCTAAAAATAATACTAGCATTATATTTGTTTGAAAAAGCTGATTTTGTTGCTCCATCAGCTACAAATTTTACTGCTCTGGGATTTATATTATAATATTTCGCCGCAGCTGTAATTGATTTAAAGTTGATCTCCTCATCCGTTTCAAGGTTTAACGAAATAACAGGCTTTATTGGGCATCTAAAATTAATACCACCACCTCGTCCTTTTCTCACATTTTCCTGTTGGGTCACTAGCTCCAGATTTTCTAACCGATTGTCTGTTTTTACGTTTTTGATATGATTAATAACCAGACCATTGGGTATAGATCTGTTGAACACCTCGTAAACAAACCTATGACCAGTATAACAAACTTGATCTGTCGATGTTCCTCTAACAGTTACTATAAGATATCCCATATTGTTCCTAGAACTAAGAACTTTTTTAGTTTTTCTGTTTCTAATAATACCGCGATCGTTAGCCTCGTATAAATCAAAGACCGGATGCGGCTGAAACTCGTCTTGTAAGGATAAATTTTCAATATTATCATCAGTGACTTTACCGTTATAATGATATACTCGTTTCCCCTCTGGAATGTCATCGCAAAATAACGTGTAAATAAAATCTTTTCTAAACATCGTAATCCTTTCAGTATTATCTCACTTTACACTAATCGTATAACCCGCTGGCGTTGCTTTACCAACAGATATTCCAGTAATGATATTAATAACCGAACCTAATACATTTCCAGCGTACAGATTGTACTTCGGATAAACATGATATACCTCTTGCTCACGTGCGCTTGTCAGATTTGGTAACATTATACTAATAGTAATTTTTTTATCTCTAATTGTTTTTCTAGCGCATGCGCAGTGTGCGGTAAATTATCAATTAGATATTAGACTATAGTATAGCGATGTTGAAATTGCGTGATATAGCCAAGAAGAGACTTATTGGAGAACCTGTTAAAATAGCGACTGCTTTTGCAGGTTTTGATAATAGTTATCAGTTTGATAATCAAAATGTTTTAGTAAATTTTACTGAAACAAATCTCTTTCATCTGCTACAGATGATTGTAAAACGTGAGCTTGAAAAACACAAGGGTCTAAGATTGTTAGTGCAATATCACGTTATATTTTCAAAACTACTTGTGACGGAAGAATCTACTAACAAGGAAATTGCAGACCCTTACATCAACGCAAAATCTAGACGTGTTTTACTTGGTAGTGATCTTTTGTCACTATCTAATAAAATACACCAAGAAATTTGGAAAAAATAGAAGAATTTACCGAATTAGGTTCGGGTTGGAAGTTTGAAATGATCAAGGAAATTTTGTTTCACACGATGAAATATGACGCATTACGCGGTAGTTCGTATATCGACCTGCCACTAAAAATAAAAAATAAACAGTGCTGTATAAACATAAAAAACGTCGATAGCAAATGTTTCCAATGGGCTGTTCTTTCCGCGCTATTTCCAGCAGAAAAAAAATGCTGATCGTGTTGAGAAGTATATCAGTCACGTGTCAAGATTAAATTGTGCTGGTATTGACTTTCCAGTGGCAGAAAATCAAATACCAAAGTTTGAAAAGCAAAATAATGTTTCGATTAACGTTTTCGGATTAGATGAAAAAGAAAATGTCTATCCGAGGTATATTTCAGAAAAAGCTTCACAATCGACTATCAATTTACTGTTTTATAAAAATCATTACGTTTGGATCAAAAACTTTAACAGACTAGTTGGAAGACAGTATAATAAAAATAACAACAAAAAGTTCTTTTGTTATCGCTGCTTGCACGGTTGTAGAGACAATGAAACATTACAAAAGCATTTGCAGTACTGTAGTGACGTACAAAGAATAACAATGCCATCTAAAAAAGATAGCGTGTTACAGCTTGTCCATCATAATCACAAACTAAAAATTCCTTTCGTCATATACGTCGATTTCGAATGCTTACTTCAACTTGTACTTGGCATAGAAAATGATCCTAACCAATCGAGTACAAGAAAAATTCAAAATCATGTTCCGTGCGGAGTAGCGTACAAGGTAGTTTGTTGCGCTGATTCGAGATTATCTAAACCAATCCAACTCTATCTTGGTAAAAATCCAGCTGTCTGGCTTCTCAAGCAATTGATCAGCGAAGTTGATCATATAACTTATCGTTTGAAAAGAGTAACTCCAATGTTAAAATTAACACCTCAACAAGAATCCGATCACGAGCAAGCGAAAATTTGTTATATTTGTGAAAAAGCTTTTGACCCTGACAATGTCAGGAAAAAAGTACGTGACCATTGCCATTTGACCGGACAGTATCGTGGAGCGGCTCATGACCAGTGTAATTTAAAATTTCACGCTCCAGATTTTATTCCAGTTATTCTTCACAATTTTCGAGGATATGATAGTCACATCATCGTAGAAGCTTTTGGTGATCCTGAGATAAAAGCTCATCTAAAACTCAATAATGTCATCAAATGCATTCCAAATAATTTTGAAAAGTATATGTCAGTTACGCTAGGTAAATTACGTTTTATTGACAGCCTGCAGTTTATGGCAGCATCGTTAGATGAGCTAGTAAAAGGTTGTAGTAAATTTGATAACCTAAGAGACTGTTTTGGAGATAAATTTAATCTACTAGCTAAGAAAGGAGTCTTTCCATACGAATACCTCGACGACTGGAGTAAATTTGATGAAACATCTGTACCTAGCAAAGACAAATTTTACTCGCAACTTAAAAATGAAAATATCACTGATGACGAGTACAAGTATGCACAAGATATTTGGAAAGAGTTTGTTTGTGAGACTTTTGGTGATTTTCATGATTTGTATTTGAAAACGGATGTGTTATTACTAGCAGATGTTTTTGAAAGTTTTCGAGAAGTGAGTTATAATAATTACGGACTAGATCCTTGCTGGTATTATTCTGCCCCCGGACTGTCATGGGATGCTCTGTTAAAATTTAGTAAGGTAAGGTTGGAATTACTGACTGATGTTGATATGTTCAATTTTATCGAAAAAGGTATCCGAGGCGGTATTAGCGTGATAACAAAAAAATATGCTGAAGCAAACAACAAATATTTGAAAGAGTATAATCCTGACCTTCCTTCAAAGTATATAGTTTATCTAGATTGTAATAACTTGTACGGGTATTCGATGGCAGAATCAATGCCATTTGATGGATTTCATTGGATCACGGCTGATCAATTTCTATCAGAGACAGAAAAAAAAAATACCCGACGATGTTTCGTATTTCGTTGAAGTTGATCTCGATTATCCAACTTCGCTACACAAATTGCATAACGATTACCCTTTCTACGCGGAATCGATGGTTATAGAATATAGTTTGTTATCAGAAGAACAACAAGCGTCAGCATTACCAAGACAACATTCTATGGTAAAGTAACTAGTACCAAATTTGCTTCATAAACGTAATTATGTTTTGCATTACAAAGCTTTAAAACAAGCAGTCGATGCTGGTCTCGTGTTGAGAAAAGTTCATCGTGTACTAAAATTTAATCAGTCGCCGTGGATGAGAGGTTATATTAACTCGAACACTACGAGAAGAGCTGCGGCAAAAACTGATTTTGAGAAAAACTTTTTCAAACTGATGAACAATTCTGTTTTTGGTAAGACGATGGAGAATATTAGGAAACGCGTAAATATTGAACTAGTCAATGATGTCAATCGCAAAAACAAATTTGTGTCAGACGATGATTTTGTGAGCATGAAAATTTTTAATGAGAATCTTGTTGCGATACAAAGAAGAAAAACAAATCTAAAACTAAACAAGCCGATCTACGTTGGAGCTTCAGTGTTAGATTTATCAAAGTGGCTGATGTACGATTTTCATTATAATTTTGTTAAAAATCAATGGCCGGCTAGTAGATTATTATTTACTGATACTGATTCGCTCGTATATGAAATCGAATGCGAGGACGTCTATCAGGATATGCATGATAATAGATATCTGTTTGATCTTTCTGATTACCCACGTGACAGTAAATTTCATGACGACACAAATAAAAAGGTTATGGGTAAGTTCAAAGATGAAATGAACTCGAGCGCTATCAAATACTTTATCGGATTACGTAGTAAAATGTATGCCGTATTGTTAGACAATAATAAAATAACAAAAAAGCAAAAGGTCTTCCTCGTGATTTTGTTAAAAAGTTTATAAAATTTGATGACCACAAGTACGCGCTTGATGGTGGTGTTAGTTTTATAAGAGCTATGTCAATTCGGACAAATCATCATAAGCTCGAAACAGATGTCCTTATCAAACGCGGTTTGAGTAATTTTGATGATAAACGTTATTGCAAAAATGGGGTAGATACACTTGCACTTGGGTATTGTCATGATGATAGAGATATACTTGACATTATCTTTGCAAACTAAAATTTTATCTAAACTTAAGAAATAATGTTTGAAAATTTGACAGTGACAAATAGCTACAGTAGCAAAATCAAATATCTACTGATGGACGACAAACCATTGACAGTTGAAATTAATAATGAAACATCAGGCATATGCTTTAGTGGTACCCGTGACAAGTTAAAACTTTCGCTCATCAGATCTGATGACAGAGAGTATTTTAATTATCTCGAACAATTGTATCAAAAGTTGCTAGCGGAATTTAAAAACTTTCACTGTCCGATTAGTCAGCAAAAATACACCAAACTTACAATTGATCTTGATCGGTCAAAGGTGTATTTTATCGACAAAAAATACCCTCTTAACAAATCACAAATAAAAGATTTGTTTGAGTCCCGTCGTTATGTGAGCGGTAAAGTAAAGTTTAGCCTCTATCACCATGATAATGAAGTATTTTTGATATCTACAGTTGAGACATTAACAGTTGGTAATGAGGTATAATACCACTTACCTTACTGGAATTCTAATGCGTAATTTAGTCCACAATCGCCACGCTCTGCTAAATCGTAATGATTTGGAAAATGGAGTCTGACATATCATTTTGCTTATTCTGGAAGATCACGTAATTAAATTTTACCTGTTACCTAGGTATTTTGCAACAGGTGTTCTATTGTATTTGTTTGGAGGTCTAAAGGGGTGGGGAGAGGGGTTGTTGAGCTCGGATTCTTAGCGCAATTATTGATTGCAACAGGTGTTCTATTACGTTACCTAGGTATTTTGTATTTGTTTGGAGGTCTGGAGGGGTGGGGAGAGGGGTTGTTGAGCTCGGATTCTTACTTTCTTCTACTACTGTCACTCACTCGTCTGCAGTTACTATTAAACAGTGAAATATCCGAAATATAATTTATATATTTATTTATAATTTACCGTTACACCAATTTACTTTTAGAAAAACCTGATGGTGAGATATCGTATCCATTTTTAGGTCGATATCAGTAGATAGGCAGAATAATCAGTCCAGCGGAAGTCTAATAGTTAGGCATATAACATTTTCAAGCTTTCGTTTCAGTAGAAATATTTATGTAAACTTTTATAACTTTAACACTTGCTGAGTTTATTGTTTATCTTGTGTTTCTTTTGAGATTGCGTTTGACAAGGACTAATAGTTGATAACGTTTCGCTAGTGACAAACTAGTTTTAGACTGTTCGTTAACAGTATATATATATATATATATATATATATATATATACATATACATATATATATATATACATATACATATATATATATATATATATATATATATATATATATATATATATATATATATATATATATATATATATATATATATACATATACATATATATATATATATATATATATATATATATATATATATATATATATATATATATATATATATATATATATATATATATATATATATATATATATATATATATATAATACTGGTTATTTTTGTTTGTTTTGAATAAGCACGAACATCACAAATTTTGTGCCCCATTCCCTGCCTTCCTTTGTCTTTCATTTTAAAATTTCAGCCTCTGAAAGTAAGTTATTTTCTGAGCAAAAATTGTGAACAAAAATGAAAATATTAGCAACATGTGCTTTTGACACGTGCCATCAAAAATATTTCATTTCAAAGTTGTCGTGAAAGGTGAGTCGATCGCTAAGTTTTAAAATGAGACTTTATTTAGAACGCTATTATAGACATAACGTGTTATTTGAATGAATCAATAAGGTGTTTATCTCATCAATATTGATGTCTTCAAGATGCCTCTACAATCCATCGTAAGAAAGCGAAGAAAATGGCATTAACGAAACTTTTCAAAATTGAGTTTAATTGGAATATTTTTAGAATATGTATACCTTCGATTAGGTACCACTGATTGCGCATGTAACATTTTCAAGAATAATCGAATAAGTGAAGTAAGTGATGAAAAAGGAAGTGCAAAATGTTCAGAACTTTTAAATTATATTTGACGGCAAAATTTGCAAACATATATCGAACTGAGATGCTTCAATAGACAGGAACTTATCAGGTAAAGTCAGCAGAAAACAGTGGAACAACCTGATATATTGTGGCAGTTTGTTGACGCATCTCATAGATACAAAATGTTAGTTTAGCAGAGGGGATCTATACAAAAATGTTAATGTATGATTTTCAGGAAAGATTTGAATGTGGTTAAGTACAATTGTGTACCTAAAGATGCATGTATACAAACCATCAGGAGTTAGGTTTTTGTGCGCCTATTTTGTTCATAATAACCTTTAAACTTGGCCTTTTTAATCTATAATATTGGTCATTCTCTAACTGTTTGATTGTCTGAATGTGTAATTTTAGCTGCTTTGTTGTAATAGTATCCTTTTTGTCTTAAAACAAGATAAAACAGGCCAGTCGCTTATGTTGAGAAATTATATATTTAACTAGTTTCAATAACACAGCATTTAACACAAGATTCTATGTCAACACTGGTGTTGTTTGCATCTAATAGGAACAGAACGACCAAGAGAGTGAGAGTGAGGGTTGAGTTAGCGGGAGGAAATGGTGGGTAAAGTGCAAAGCGAGAACTATCTGTGATACATAAAGTAAATGTGGTTAAGCATGTTATGAGATTATAAACGTTGGAGTAGTAGAATATCATCTTTGCAAACAACGAGAATATCTGAAAATACTTAATTTGATGTAAGTAAGAATAACATTGAATCTAGTGTAAAAACTTATAAACAAAGATAACATTCAGTCCAGTGTAAACAGGGATACATTTGAGTCTAGTGTAAACAAATATACAATTGAGTCTAGTGTAAGAATGGATACAATTCAACACAGTGTAAAGTAGGAACAATATTCAGACTAGTGTAAAGAAGGATACAACTAAGTCTTGTGCAAACAAAGATACAGTTCAGTCTAGCATAAAGATACAATTTAATCTGTTGTATGCAAGGTTACAATTACGCACAGTGTAAACAAAGGCAACATTCAGTATAGGGCAATTAAGGAAAACATTCAGTTCACTGTAAACAAGATTGCAATTCAGACTATTGTAAGCAGAGATACCCTTTAGTGCAAACAGAGATACACTTCAGTCTATTTTAAACAATGATACAATTCAGTCTAGTGTAAACAATGATACACTTCAGTCTAATGGAAACAAGGATACACTTTAGTCTAGTGTAAACAAGGATACAATTTAATACAGTGTAAACAAGAATTCAATTCATCTTGGTGTTGTTCGTCTAGAGATTTCGAATATGACAAGGACATCACCAACTGTGTATGTTTTTTTTTTGAATATGTGAGTGGCTGATTAGGCTAATTTGCGATTAATGCTATGAACCGTCTGTGGTACACTGGGCAGGCTATGCGGCTTTGACTCGTTTGATAAAAAAGAAAGTGCTGAAGTTCTGAGTTATTACACTACTCGTGCTTCAGCGCTGCATCTGCGCTTATTCTCTGAGCATTGTTTGTAGCTCGAGTTAGATGAAACTTTATCTGGATCAAAGTTGAGCTGTTTCAACGTTTGCTTCAGTAAATTGGTAAAGACACTGCCGGCCGCCAAAAATTTAGTGTTGTGTAAATAAGGTGAGCATTATTTTTAATACAAACGAAAAGAATAAATTTGAGGCTGTTTCAGCGCTCCAGTTAAAAATAAAATCAATACAAAAAACATGATCCAGAAATTAGTATTGTGATATGGATGATGTATGCTGGCAGGCAGCTGATTATATATATATATATATATATATATATATATATATATATATATATATATATATATATATATATATATATATATATATATATATATATATATATATATATATATATATATATATATATATATATATACGTCCCTATCTGTCATTTATATTGATCGTTTATATGGGTAACTGTTTGCAAAGGATGATAAATCATCAACGTGACACAGAGTTCAAACCGAGAATCTTCCCAAGGGCATACGTAAGGTTATTGAAAAATAACACTTAGGAGTTAAAAAGGTCGTGGCAAAACGGAAAACAGCATTCTCTTAAAATAAATTGTTTATAAAAATTACTTGAAAATGAATTACACAGAAGCGTCAGCTACTTATGTCAATAGGCTGGCTTTATATGCTTTAAGCTTATTTAATTGGTGATAGACCAGCTAACTATATTTGTTTTAATTCTTTTCCAATTTCTGAAAGAGAAAAATGTTTATTCTCGCTGTAATTAGCTGAGATGTTGTTCTCATGTATTTTGAGTATCTAATATATATCAAGTATTTATATTGTTTTGGACCTTTGTTATTACTTTGAAATGTGATTAGGTCACGCTTCTTTTTTCTCCTCGGACTTTATGTTGTATTTTCTCATCAGTTTAGCATACATTTGTTATTTGCTAAGTTAATATGTTTTTATCTTCTTTTAAAGACAATAGGTCTTGCATTTTTAGTCTCAATTCTCTATATACTCGTTTTGTGGGTAAATTCGGTTAATTTGTTAGTGTATTCGGTTAAATTCGTGTAATTTATTTTCGTTAGAATTGATTTTGGTTTCAGTTCGTACATCAGCAATTTGAGTACATTCGGTTAAAAGTAACTATGGACTCTATTCTCTATACACTAGTTTTTGTGAGTTCATGTTAGAATTATGTTTGATATCAGGTCTCCGTATCCTAGAGTCATGACAACATTCTGTTATAATTAATTTTGGTCTCAATTCTCCATAAACTAGTAGTTGAACTATATTTGTAAGTATCAATTTTGGTCTCAGTTATCCATGCATTAGGTTTGTGAGTACATTCGGTCTGAAATAATTAGCATATCTCATATTCATCAAATATATAAGTGAGAAGAAATAATATAGCTTGTATACAAAGTTGAACCAAATGGAGAAGTCCAATGTTAGAAGTGTATGAACAGTCAGTATAACAGGAAGAGATAGACGGATAAAACTCTCATACATATATGTCTGTAACATCGGATGCATAAAATAAGCTGAAATGAAGACATGAATATGGACAGAACGTTAAGCAAGATAAGAATAGAATAGGTATAGTTAGAGATGAGTAAGTGTTCACAAAGCTTGACAGCATGACGCAATTTCACTAAAATAATAAACAAGTATTTATTATAATATATATTTAGTAGAGATATATAGAAATTACATAAAATGCAGAGTGGGGACCTGAGTGGCCGAGTGGTCTAAAGCGCTGTCTGTTACGGATCACTGCCATCTCACCTCTGTCTGCGTGGGTTCGAGTCTAGGATTCGGCGAATGTGGATATGTGAGAAAGCTTGCCAGTAGCTTCTCGTGGGTCGGTGGTTCTTTCCGGTGATTTCCCGGTTTCTTCCTCCACCATTAATACTGACCGCCATGAATAGCTTATCGTGTGCTGAAAAATGGCGTTAAGGTCAACAATAACAACAACAACATAAAATGCAGAAATATTAAATACACACAGATATACACGCTATATAAATCTAGGTTTCGTATCGTACGCAATAAATGTCTTAAGTACTGCACTCTTTAGACATTAAAGTATCTCCTAACTCACATCTGGGAATTCAACAAAATTTAAACACTAACTGCCACATAAATGATCTAATCGCATTTTCAATAATGTACACCGGCAACTGCATATATGAATATGCAGAGTGGTCAGCTATAGGGAAAAAAAAATTCCTGCAGTCATTCTTCTGTTGCAAAAATATATACTTTTTAATAACACATACCAACTCAGTGGAAAAGACAAACATTTCTTCACAATTTACTATCCTGAACTGAAAAATGTTGGAATGATATCAGAAGCCTTATTGTACGTGACCTTATGTCTCTGTATAAAACAAGAAAAAGGTACATACGACAAGAAAAATAGCAGGAAGAGCACAACTGACATAATAATGGAAAGTATATAAATTCAGAAATAACAAGTACTAACGTAATTGACAATAATAATAATAATAATAATAATAATAATAATAATAATAATAATAATAATAATAATAATAATAATAATAATAATAATAATAATAATAATAATAATAATAATAATAATAATAATAATAAAAAAAACAACAACATTGCCAATACCTACAAATACCTACATTGAACACTTTTGAAAGAATTTAAAATACTGATTGATTCTGAAGCGTTATATACGATCAAAGGAAAAATATATCCCCAGTTTTCTAAAAGAAGAATTAATAGGTAAGGGTTAGTACTGGTCGGCCTGGTGTCAAGATAACGTGACTGGGTGAGACATGATTCTGCATGTCTGTAGCATGACGCCCCAATGCTAGACTTCACTATAAGCCACCCCACTGCAGACATAGTAGCGACATAACTGAAAGGTTGTGTAAGACGTTTGGGCAAACATTATAAAGTCATAATTAAGGCGTGCTTGTATCTCTCAAATTAGAGTTACACAAATATCAAAGGTAGATAACGGGTCGATTCTGTTGTCGGTATATATAATAATGTTATAAAGAGCAGGTTCCATCTTTGGTTTTTCACTCGGTACAGTCACACATGTAGCCAATACAAACATTGCAAACAATGCAGATATTAACAGGTACATAAGTGAGAAGGTAGTGAAGAATATGCACAAATTTACAGAACGATAGAGAAATACATTTTAACTAGATCTTTAGAAAGATGAAAGCTATCAAAGGAGAGAGACAGACAGACAGACAGAGAGACAGACATAGAGAGAGAGAGAAATACGTGGTGCTTAATGCCCTTATCGTAAGAACGGAGCATGCTACAATTATTTACAATTGATGATGAACAGTGATTGACAAAGCTAAAGGTAAGTCTAATTCCTTAAATGAGGAGTGGTGGGGTAGGGTGGGGCTGAACTATCGTTTAACTAACCGGCAACGTCCTTTCCGATGGTGGGAAATATTTGTCAGCCGGAACGTAATTGTCTTTCAGATAGTGTGCGGGAATTTACATGCAATAGTTACGGTTTTCTTAAGTCACTTAGTTTATGGAAGATGCCTTAAGCAAGGCATCTATTTTTTATATGATGTTTATTCTAGGAAAATATGCAGATGATCCGCTTGGGTATATTAATTTTCTCCAAGCACATTTTTTTTTCAAAACTACCAAACAAGATGGATTTCAGATATAGCAGGTAAACTAGAAATATCATGGAAGCAATATGCCTCACTTAAAAAGAATGATAGGGATAAAACACTCACTTTCTATATATTGACAGGCCATAGTACACAATTAATTTCACTATATCTTCTCTACATTTGTTTCTCAGTACTGAACTTTCCACTGTGTGACAATCAATACAAATCATATGTTAATCTAAAATACCTTCAAAGATGACTTTACGGTTTAGTTCTTGTCAAGGGTTGACCTGCATTTTTTTGAGAGGCTGAATTGTAAACAAAACACCAGGCAACGGAACACAGAATTCACTTCCGGATCATCACCATGACCTTATTACTCAATGTGCACTGTCGCCGAAATACACACAGACAACCACACCATAAGCTCACATTTGAAAGAATAAACAATTGCCTTTAAATCCTTACCAAGAATGCCAAAATCTGACTCTCGTATCACCACCAAATTTAGACCGGAAAAAGTGATCTAAAAATAGACTGGGACTACATTCGTGGGTACTAAACCGGATTTTATTAATTGTGTACTGATTCCATATGGCAGTTTTGTTTGTTCATCGTTATGTAAGGGATAATCGACCATTGTGTTTATCGCCCTGGTCGAGTAAAGAACAACATGACATTAATGGATGGAAAATTCAACGTACGAACACCTCGAGGACATGAAAAATCTTTAAATCATCTTTGCTTGCAGGTTCACTGATTATAACTTAATACTGTCCTAGGGATTAAAGTCATTGAATGATAATTTCTATGAAGTTCCTTCAGATTCGGTGCTGTTATTTTGACAATTGAGATATGCTGAGGATTTTATTGGTCTGGTAATCTTGTATAGAATATTCGTGCTTGTGTCTTCTGTTTAATTTCCCTATTTCCTAATGTAACCTTTGTCGGAAGACTCGAATAATTGCTGCTAAGCTCAGGTAAATAATTCTATTCCTTTAAAGTTAGCATGAGTTGAAATTTATCTCAGTTTTAAGGGAGTTTAATTTCAATTGAAGTTTGAAGACTCACAGCATGTCAAATTACGATTTTAAATTTGTTGACATTCTGAACTTAAGTTAATTTATAATCATTGTTGCAAATCATTGGACGTTTGATATGTATAAAATCAGAATGAAAACAAGGTAAACAATTCACTATAGACAGTAAAAACACTAAAACGAAAAGACCCGGATGATTGAAGGGTTCAAGGTCGCCGCAATTGCGTTTGAATAATTCTCTTCTGTTGGAAGATACTTTTGTCTGAAGAACAGGCTTTTGGAACCATACAGTATATTATCTGCCAGTATATAATAATAGAACTACTACATTTTCAAATTTAGGACTCATTTTATATTTTTCCTTCATATTGAAAGAGTTTTGGAAACGTGATTTCTATCAGAAGAATCCGCGTGTCATTGTAAGGACGTGAAGTACTAGTACAGGCATGAGAACCAATCTCATTGACAAAATTGCTAAACTACAACTTCCATATTGTATGAACAAGTTCCGAATCTACGCAAATAGTTAGCAAATTATATATCGACAAAATTGATCAAGGCCTTTTCTCAGTTAGGATAAACTAATTGAATATTGTAAACTGCAATCGAGTGCGCATCATATGCATTAGCTATGAATGCACGTGCGTCAATATTAACATATACAAAGCTTTCTATTCGTAAACAATTAGCCTTTCTAAAAATCAGATCTCTGCTGCTATACACGAAGATCTGACAGCGACCACTGAGGGGTTTTGTTCTGGTAACCTTTGTTATTACCATAATGGCTATTTTTATCAACCAGTCACTTGAAGTCATATCGTTGCGTTTGGAGACTGAACAAGTGTAGATGAAGAGCATGAATCTGAACCAGACGATTTGATTCACTTTCAGATTTTTGAAAGCTGAATTTCCATTTGCTAATTCAAAGGTCACCAGAACATGACATTTAAGCGGTAGTCGTTAGATCTTCGTGTAGGACAATGGAAGTCTGATTTTAATTAGATTGGCTGGAAGGAATTATTCTCTTGAAAGATGAATGAAGAATTAAACAACAGTTTAAATGAGATTATTGATATGTGGAATGCTTTGGATAAGTATTAAAAAAATGAATCGAAAACTCGAGAAAGAACACAAAATAATCAATGGATTACGTTTATCGCATGATTCAATGAAGATGTTAGATAAATTTTATCATTGTACCTAGAATGAACATATTAATGTGTACGGTATAGATGACTTAAATAAGGATGAAAGGTCCAAAAGAGTATGGAGAATATAATTTCTTTATCTTGTTGTTGTGGAGTTTAACACCATTTCTCAGCCTAATATAGGATATACATAGACGAATGTATAATGGGTGAAGAAAAACTCCCAAGGTCGTGCAGAATAGCCATCCGAAAACTCGTTCATTCTTTCTATACAAATGCAACAACTTATAAATGTGATTCGCAACTTAGTAAGGGAGATAACCGTAGATTGAATTTAGGTATGATGCAGCAGTGATATATAGATTAGTCAGTACATGAAGTGATAATACGACTGGTATGGGGAAGGGGCAAGTTTTTATGTACATATTTAATACCGCAATCAGCACTCTAGCATTAAAAAAATCATAAAATGTCAAATACACAGGTAAGGTCAGAAAGGTTCATATTTATGGATACCTATATTAAAAAAGCATAAGAATAATATTCACTTGACCATAGAAGTCAATGGCAGTTCATAGCAGAAAAAGTTTTTGCACCCCAACCCAAAATTTATACCTGCAATTTTCATGTCCGAAGGACATTTTTGATACAATGTGATGGTCACAGTGACAACACAAGCTATTTTCTTACATGACAAATCTGCAAAACAGTGTGTACAAAACAGGCTGATGTAGTTCAAAAACGTATTCAATTTTGCTGGGGTTTTTTTTCAGATATTCTACTTGCCCCAAACCCATGTATTTACTGCTATGGGAGGTTAGCTCTTCTTCTTATCCGACTATTGGTTTTTCACTACCAACATCTTGCAGAGTAACTATGGATGGTGTACATGTCTGGCACCCGTTTCAATAACAACACCTAGTTCACAAATATATCAATGTCTTTAATTAGTAAACACTGATAGCTGAAAAAGCCAAACCAAAGCCTTAATTTAAAAAATTTGGAAGGGACCAAATTAGGAAACTGTACCCTGCCAGGTTAATGCTGTTCATTAAGTCAGACAGATCAGAAGGTATTACGACATTATAGTTACTGATTCGAATGATTCAACTGAATATCCATCAAAACCACTCTTTATGATGCATAAACGTATCGGCAGTAGGACAAAGGATACGTTGGTTTTGTATTTACATGATATTAGGTACATGACTATACAATTATATAATTGATTGATTTATTACCATGGCAATTAGTTTTTATATGGCTATCTGACGCACGTGATAGTTCTATGCTAAAACAAATGGGCAGTGAGATTTTTGTTTGTTTGATTATTTTAGGCCCATATGTAACTTGTTTAAAGGAACTATATTGCACAGCATAATAATTTTTACATGCATGTCTTTGTCTATTTGTAAATGATACAGATAGATGTATTTCAGTGCTTTTAAAATACTTATCCCGTGGAAGCTCTAGAATTATTTCATTTATGGAGAACTTTATGCAGATAAGTGAGTTTGTGAATATGAGGAACATACAACGATATACGCAACGTGAGACAGGGAAATTACAATAATTATTTTTGGTGCTTTTTTATGCTAACACTCATTCAATACCAACGGTTTAAATTAGTAATTATACAAATCGGATAGACTTAAATGGCATTTGTCTGCTAAAATATATCCATTTAAGATACAATAACAAATAATAGACAACATCATTTGCTTATGGGGATAACAATTGTATTTAGTTCTTTTTAATTCAACGTGCACCACTTTGCAAACTGAGCACAAACCTTGACATTGACTATGAATTTTTGGGATTTTCTCTTTTTATCAATATGCCTACTATGTCAATTCCCCCCACTTGTGTTAATACATTTTAAGATTTTGTTGTCTTGCCTAAATAGAATAAAACTGTTCCGTTCATGCCATACGGATATATTTTTAAAGGAATGGCACTATATCTTTTCAATCATCTTGACAACAGTATTTTTCGGTAAATACACCTTGACTAAACGAAAGGCAAACAAGACAAATTATGATCGAGGGTGTAGGAGAACAAAAACATTACATAAGTTAATCCTTTGACAATAATTATATATAACCAATCAAAACAATTATTAAACTAGAATAGGGATATAAACTTCATTTTATCTCTGCTGCAAGCAAATCACGTAACGTGGTAATACTCATAAAAAACACGATCGGTTTTTAAAATTTTCAGAAACTTCCAGGAAAAAGATGGAAATATAATTGTCTTTCATAAGGAGGTTGTAACAAATAACAAATAACGTTATTAATATGCATTGTCAAAATAAAGAATGAGCAACATTTGTTGATGCATTGAGCTGGTTAACAAAGAATGTGAAAATCCCATCTCTCTCATCTTTGGAGATTGGAATATGCTTCTAGATTTTAAATTATACATAACTGTACAAATTTCGGATATGATTGGATTTAAAATGACTCTGAATTAAAACCTGTATTTTCCCTAAATAGAGAAGATATCGTCGTACTAAACTATGATAACAAAACGCAAGATTTATATTAACAAATCAAGAGGGAATAGAATGAAAGAAAATTGAAAAATTATTCTAAGTTCAGTGGCTTCATCACAACTAACACATTTATTTCATAATGTTGCCAGATCCAGAAGCAATATTTATAAAAAGTGTTTTATAACTTTATGCGGAATAATGGTCCAGATTAAACAAGTGGAATAACATTTATGACTAAGAAGAAGAACGATTGCGCATAAAACACCGAGCATTTTCACAAAAACTTTAAAACTATCTTAGGTAAAGCATTTGCAGAATTATCATTATAAATGGCAGAATATTTGAGTAACCAGTGTACGCATTTTATTTAACTGATACGCAAATATTGCAATTATTAAATAAATCGTATTTACTACAATTGAGACAGATTTCTGAGAAATTTGCAACGCGTCTGAAAAATATAAAAATGATCAAGAAAAACTATATATATATATATATATATATATATATATATATATATATATATGTATATATATACACATATATATATATATATATATATATATATATATATATATATATATATATATATATATATATATATATATATATATATATATCAGTTGTCAAAAGAGTACAATTTGTATATATATATATATATATATATATATATATATATATATATATATATATATATATATATATATATCAGTTGTCAAAAGAGTACAATTTGCAATAATATCGATCATATGAAAGGTTTTGTGAAATATGTGAATTTTCACCCTAGATTAGTTTTATGGCATTATAAATACTTGCAGATTATATTTAGAAAGATTAAATTTGCAACACGAAAATCTATGTGCATCATTTTAATCAAGGAAAATGCAGGCTCTATTCAAAAATAGAGAAGGATGGTAAAGAGTTTACTGGGATGTTGTTTTTTTTATCAGTGTACTCTATATCTAGTAAATTTCCATACGCTTAAACTGCAGTTAAAATAATTAATAAAACATGACGTGAAATAACCTATTTTGCATTTTAGGGAACAATGTATATAACAGATACAATTGTTTTGGGATTAAATGGTGCATCACAGCTCTGTCTGTCTGTCTGTCTATCTCTCTCTCTCTCTCTCTCTCTCTCTCTCTCTCTCTCTCTCTCTCTCTCTCTCTCTCTCTCTGCATGATGATGTATTTTGAAGTGACATTTCACGCATGGGTTTATATTTTCGAGTGGTTATCACGCATGGTTTTATATTTTGCATTGACGCATTACGCATGGTTTTGTATTTTGTAGTGATATATTAAGCACAGTTGTGTATTTTGGAGCGATGTATTTACTCGTGGTTTGAAGAGTTGAGCTGAATAATCACGATTACCAGTGCAACAATTTTTTGCTGCCAATATGCACACTAACAACCATCAGAAGTGCAGTGAATAAGTTCGTGTCTTTACATTTCAGAAGAAGGTTCCTACAAATATTCAGTTTTGGTTATCGTACTTTTATCAACCTTTACCTGCACATGGAGTGAAACCAATATGCAGTCTATTTGAATGCTGAATCAACAAACTTCATTCTTCAGTTTTTATATAAATAATCCATTGGAGTTGCTTTGTTCCATTGAACATCACTACATTTTTGTACAATTCGGTGATAGCTATATCATGTTTTCTTTTTGTTGTTTGTATTTTGTTTAGTTTTTTACAGCAGGATAACATAAACGGAAAATAATTGCTTCATGCAGCTCAATCCGGATCCCATAACTTAAAACATAGTTTATTTCAGAAACCGAAACTGATATAAGGTTTTGCATAATGTTTTAGGTTTCACATAATGTGAAACATAGATGATTCTAGCAAATGAATCTGGATGCCATAATTTGAAATATAGTTGCTTGCATCAGTTCCATCCGTATCACATAATTTGCAATTTTGTTGCTTTCAGGGAATGAACAGCCACTATACAAGCGGCGTTTTATGTATCCCATGAAACTCATTATGTTTATATTGTTAACTTCTTGAACGGAGAAGTCGTTAGTGCTTAAACAAAGTGGATAACAAAAAGAAATTTATATTGTAGAAAGGACGCGAAGCTTATGCGCTATGAAGATCGCAAGCTCCGATGAAGTCTTTTCTCGATTGAACATATTTAAAAACAATAGAAGACTCAGCAAAATCCAATCAGTTTTGAAGACGTTGTTTTCTTACTGGTAAGCCAGTCTGCGCTGTGTTGCACTGCTATTGTTATTTCTCAATCCACATATATTCTTGTACTTGCTTCAGGTTTTGCAATACTATAATGTAACATGCAGCAGAACAAAATATAAGTAAAGTATTAGTCTTAACCAAATCTGCAATGGACAATTTATAAGTTTTTTCATTTAGATTTTATCTTGCATACACACACACACACATTTCTTGGGGTACTTTGGTATCCTCTTTTTGAATTACTTATTGAATTTCAATCAGGTTTTGATCTTCACTGTTATCGTTTGTTATATAAATACATAAATACAATAATATCGTTTTCTACATGTTAAAGGCCAAATCATCTTTGACATTATTCTCTCTATGTTCAGTAGAATGGAAATATTTTAGTCAGAAAGTCAAACAAAAGAGAAAACATTTCACAGTGATCATAAGAAAATGAAATCAACGACATGATTTGTTTCCTATTAAGCTTATTCATGTTTTGCAATGGGAGATCAGATTTTTGAATATCACACTGTTCAATAGAATATGACTTGTTTCCTCATACCAGTAATTCGACTCCTTTCAAATTGGTATCCTTAAAACATTAGGTATATAAGAACCAAAATGTCTCTGAAAAGCAAACTTGAAGTCGCAAAAGTTAATTTAATATGTGCATTTTTAAATACGGTTTTTGTTGCGGTATAGTCCTTGTTCATTGTATTGCGGACCTAAGGACTTCTAGTCCCATTGCCTATTGATGCACATTTTCCGGATTTTGAAGTCTGACTATTGGTCACAATCTTTCAATGGAAACTTAAACAGCACGACCTATTTAAGATATCGCAATTTGCTTCCGTGATGTTTTAATACAGAAACCATATACTATTACCTTGTACACTGATGGCTGGTTTTATTTGGGACACATGGTATTAATTATACGGAAGAACTTTTAACCAGTCTAGAAATGGTTAAGCAAAAATATAGTAATATACGGGTTTGGTGGTTCTTATTTGGTTCATAAAAAAAGGTAAAATTTTCGTAAAAACATCTTTTTGAGAGCTTATCCTAATTGTAATTAAACAAAATATAGACAAAATATAGTAAAAACGGGTTTGGTGGTTCACAATTGGTTATAATGCAAAGGAAAATGTTTAGCAAAAATATCTTTTGAGAGCTTATACCATCTGAAATGAAACAAACTTCTAATTGTGCAATTTTAGCATCTTTACAGACTTGACATCAGGAAACTCAATATTGATTCATTAGATGCAGAATGCATACCATGTGTTTCATGCATATGTACACCAAAAACATGATGCAGCTTACATGGTGTTCTCCTAACAGAAGTATGCACTAAGAATTGTTGTGCAATGAGAAATATAGGTTTGATCATCAGATCATAGTGTTTCTATATGTTTAATATGGGAGTGGAATTAATACCGTGAATCCTATATGGGACCTAGACCATAATAGAAGCCTGTTGTTTCCAAGGTTACCAGGTGCATAAAAGGTATCATATTGGTGGCTTTTGCATATCATAATGACAACCTTTTTTTGCATACATTCATTAGATATTTGCAACGATTTTTCAAACTCAGTCTGGCATCTCTTACTCAAATCAAGTACAAAGTTGTTCCACATCTTTTCCCTCTGTGTTTAGTTCTTCCTGTCATAAAATCAAATAATTTACAATAACTTTTAATAAACTTTCTACGATTTGGAAACAGATGGCGTGTACCAATATGATTTAAATGTACTGTTTCTGTTATTCCTTCCTTTCCAAACACCAGACAAGCCCAATATCTAGCAGTGTCTGGATCAGTTGAAATGTTGGGTACTTCTAGATTATCTCTTTTCTTCAAATGTATCAAACCCTCATTACTCAAGGTTTATTACCTCCCCTTTGACTGTAAAGCGAGTGATTGATAGGTTTGCTTTGTTTCTCAATTTGTCAATAATGAATGTATTTTATTCAGATTTATCTTGAGAATTAGGTAATTCAACACTGCTTGAATTGGAAAGTGGACACAATAATGAATTTAAAGCTATTCTTTTTTATGAGTCTCGGCTACCTGTAGTTATAGTTTTGAGGATTAGATAATTTTTATATGCAATTCAATTCTATTACTTAAATTTACCAAGTAGTTTATGCAGCGATAAATCAAATCAAATCATGAACTGAACATGGTATTGCAAAGTGTTCCATATATTTATGCAGCTTCAGTTTACTTCTTGTTTTGGACTGCAGAAATTTGCATATTGGCTTACCGTCTCTAACATCAATGTCAGCATTATTGGGAATTTGGATTGCTATTTCTATTTTGCCCCATGTTCATATGTAACAGACCTCAAGTGGCTTTGTATTTGCACATTTTTCTCCTTGCTGTGGCGAAAATTAACAGGCAAAAATGCCGGTAACTCTGCGTCTCCAACTCTTTCAATTTCTTTTTCCAACTTCTCCAGTTTCTCGCCTTTTCCGGTACTTCCAAAATTGTGCAGTCTTTTTTAGGTTTTAAATCGTGAATCTTCCCTTAAACTATCTCACCTTGTGAAAATATAAACAAAGGCACCCTGAATCTTCTATCGCATCATATGGAGAATAAATCATTACTCTCACCCTCAGAAGTCATATTAATTATATCGGATTCAAACAGATATCGATGACTTTCTAGACTAATTGGTCATGACAGATCATACCGCCTAGTTCCACAAATTAATGGTCGGCTAATAGCCATTTACACCACACTAAGACATTAGTTCCCGACGAGTTGTTAGTACACAGTGAATGACTGAAGTTCCTTAACTACGTTATTTAACATATACACACACTAAAGTTGTTATCTTACGTGACCTCATCAGGTCGGAGAATTCTCGTAATCTTCACATTATAGCAATTTACCAATGTATATAAATGAACAATGGCTTCCTTTCACTTTCACATAGTTTTATACTAAAATGTAGCACTCAATTATTTAATGTTTTATTAGAATAAAACTTATGGAATTTGTTTGGCAATTAGACCTTTTTGTTAAGATTTGGTAGTGATAAATCTCGTGTGTTGATGCTTTAAATAACTTTGAAATGTCAGCATCCCTTGATGCTTGATTGCGTGTATATTTGTCTGAGTCATAAGAATCGCAAAGACCGTCTGTCATCTGTCATTTGACACTCTTATTTGTTTGGTTTTAATGATGAGATTATAGATGCGTTGTACCTTATGTCTGCAAGATGTAATGTGGATGAAGATTAGTTATTTATAGTAGTATCACATAAAATGCTATTACAATATTATCTTTGCAAAAGCATGGCCAATTATTTCTTACATCTATGCTCCAATATCAATGTATAAAATACATAATTTCTAAACAATTTTTACTGGACACACGGTATTAATTATATGGAAGCTCTGCGAACCTGTCTAGAAATGGATGGTTTGGTTTATAATTGGTTAATAATGAAAAGAAACATTTTAGTAATAGTATCTTTTGAGAGCTTGTCCTGACTGTAATTTCAAAGAAACTATAGAAAATAATATATTGATGGAATGTTTACATTTATTAAGACTTGACTTTGGAGAAATCAGTAATGAAAGCAGCAAATGATTCATGTTGTTCTCTCCCCACATAAAGCTTGCACCAAGGATAGTTGGAAAAATACAGGCCAGGTCATGAGCACCTAGAAATTTTAAGTTACTGAATTTTGAATGTCATGGTGTTTCCATATGTTTGGTATGCGAGCTGAATTAGTAACAGCACATTAAGGCGTAACAACCCAAGTACGTTATTATGTGCCGCGTCAATTAGATTAAAGGGCCTTGCCGAATGACACACCACGGTAGTTGACACAGTGCACAGTGTGGTCGATCGTAGGATTCGAGACAACAACCTCGAATTTTCTAAAGTTTCCTCCTAATAATTATTTCATTTGTTGGTAATTGTTAAATACTATACATTTTGCACTATTTGTGTTCTTTCTCTTGGAATATTTCTTATCTATCCATAATGTTTGTGTTGTTCCATTTGCATTTTGATATTTCTAAGTAATAATTTTACTAGTTGATAATTTAAATAAGAATTTCTTAGTTATTTTCATTTTCACTGGTCGCATTGCTTTTGGTTTCAAAATTGCTAGTGGCAGCTTTCCATGAAGATAAACATTTCCTTCAAGGCTGCAGTTTCAAGTAACCAACAAACCAGCAGCCAGACGATGCAAGCAGCCAACAAACCAGCAACCATTAGTTGCTAGCGTCAAACAAGCCAGCAACCAATAGTTGCAAATAGCCAACAAACCAGCAGTAGTAGCAAGCAGACAACCGCCTAGTGGTTAGAGCGTCCGCTTCGGATACGGTAGGTCGTGGGTTCGAACCCCGGTCGAGTCATACCAAAGACTTACAAAAATGGTACTAACAGCTGCCTCGCTTGACGCTTAACATCAAGAGGTTATTGTTAGGACTGGTTGGCCTGGTGTCAGGATAATGTGACTGGGTGGGACATCATGCTACATGTCTGCCGCATGATGCCTCAGTGCTAGACATCACTATAAACTGCCACACTGCATACATCGTAGCGATAGAACTGAAAAATTGTCAAAGCTACGTTAAAAATCATAATCACATTACATCACATGACAACAAACCAGCACCCAGCCATTGCAAGCAATTTACAAACTAGAATCCAAATGATAAACTGCACCTGTTGCACTTTAAGGGGCCCCCAATACAACTGCTGTGATTGCCATAGTGCCCTAACTGTTTTTATGCTGGACGCAACAGAATCTACAACTGTTGTAAGTCTTATTGTATATTTCATTCGAAACTACTTTATGGCATTGGTTATATTTAAACAAATTATTTTGATTCTGGAGGGAAAGACTTATTTCTAAATGCCAAATGTAGCGTAGGATAACAATGTGAAGAACATGATGATTTATATTTCTTTATCAATGTACATTAGGCATATTGGACAGCACACCAGTTGCTGGTTTCATAAGCAATGGTAATGTGATTTGAATGACAAAATGTGATGAAACTGTTTTCTGAGTCCTCATTAATACTGTTGTTTCTTTACTATTAATTTAAACATTCAGCTTTGCTTGTTATGTTTTAAATTTCTAAGAATGTTCGAGATTTTGCGTCTTGTGCTAACTCTACTGGGCCTTTTCCAGGTAACTTCTTAAAGCTGCTCCTGTTTCAAACCCCTCCTCAACTTATTTGTGTTGGGTTTACTGGGATTTGGCTATCGATATCTAGAAGTGATCGCCGACGGTGTAATTTGGCTGGAACGAGCAAATGTCAATACAAACCATGAACATATGGATCCAATAAAAAAGGATCTAATCTGATATATAGAACAGACTAACACGAGCCTTCGTTAAACTAAATACAAACTTTAATTAATTTTAAAACAATACGATTTCACAATCAAATGATATAAAATTACAATTTGGAAGATAAACTTCTTTCTTTTTTGAATCAACTTACTCAAGTATCTTAAAAATACAGATAAAATTAGATCAATAGCCGATCTTATAAAAAAATAATAATAGAATCAAGCATCATTTAAACGAATGTGAGATTAAATGACACTGCCTTGCATCGATTTATAACCTGGTGTTCGATTCCGCCCAAAGTCCACTCAGACTGTTCCTAGAAACTTCCTTTTGCCGGTAACTCTGCGTCTCACTCTCTTTCAATTTCTTTTTCCAAATTCTCCAGTTTCTCGCTTTTTCCGGTCCTTCCAAAACTGTGCAGTCTTTTTTGGGGTAGTTAATCCTGAGGCTTCCTTTAAACTATCTCACCTTGTAAAAATATAAACAGAGGCACCCTGAATCTTTTGTCGCATCATATGGAGAATAAATCATTACTCTCACCCCGAGTGGCCGAGTGGTCTAAAGCGCTGTCCGTTACGGATCACAGCCATCTCACCTCTGTCTGCGTGGGTTCCAGTCTAAGATTCGGCGAATGTGGATATGTGAGAAAGCTTGCCAGTAGCTTTTCGTGGGTCGGTGGTTCTTTCCGATGATTTCCCGGTTTCTTCCTCCACCTTTAATACTGGCCGCCATGAATAGCCTATTGTGTGCTGAAAAATGGCGTTAAGCCCAACAACAACAACAACTCTCACCCTCAGAGGTCAGATTAATTATATCAAATTCAAACAGATATCGATGACTTTCTAGACCAGTTGGTCATGACAGATCATACCGCCTAGTTCCACAAATTAATGATCGGCTAATACCCATTTATACTTCCCGACGAGTTGTTATTACACAGTGAATGATTGAAGCTCCTTAACTACGTTATTTAACAAATACACACACTAAAGTTGTTATCTTACGTGACCTCATAAGGTCGGAGAATTCTCATAGTCTTCACATTACAACAATTTGCCAATGTATATAAATGAACAATATCAATGAACGAATTCAGATAAATGAATTAAACAACATTATTCTAAGTACATAATTTCCAAACAAATCGAGGCTATAAGACAACCTTCATTGTATATATATATATATATATATATATATATATATATATATATATATATATATATATATATATAGTGAAATATCATTGTGTGGACTCAGATATACGATCTCAACCATATCATGAAAATGGATCAACAACTTAAACGAATAAATTCCTTCAAGTACGTGCAAATTCAAGCAATTAAATCAAGCAAATCATAATTGTATCAACGAATTATATTGTGTTTACAAGCTTTTAGTGTCTCAGTTCTCCAGAATATCGTTTCCCCTTCCATGATGTTACGAGAAATTTACTTATTAAATTACTCGGTGTCCTCTTTATGTTCTCATGTTCGTTTCCCCTGTAGAAAAGTGTAGACTGATTTTCGAAATGGCTATTAGCACAATTAAACTGAGAGTTTTCGTGTGAAACCACTGCCCTTTCCACAGCGTGTGCAATCTAAATGGATTAAAATTCCCGCTTCACAAGCCTCGAAACACTGCAAATCGTCTGACAACAACGGTTATCCAACTATTCCTGGTACCCTTCAGAAATGCCAGCTGCCATACAGAACAAAAGTTCAATTCAATCATGATTAGTTTAAAAAAACGGAGCCCTTAATTATAAATATCGATAACTCTTGACGAGCCTCAACCAATCCGTACATTGTGACTATTTAAACGCAGCCAGGTCTCCAAAAATCTAATTAATCGAACATGTGTCTAGCTAAATGTTGCCTACAGAGATTACCAGCAATAAAACAGACATCTACTTAAAAACTTGAATCTTTACAGATTCTAACCTTGTTTTTAATTTTTATCTTATTAGGCTTCCATTTAGTTATCAGGAAAATATCTAGTAAGATCAAGGGTATTGCAAAATTGTTAATTTTAATGGTGAAAATTAATTTAAAATTCAATTCTTGAGCGAAAAGAGAAGAATATATTGAATCGTTTAGGATGACGCACTTCATCATTGTGGAAATGTTATACGTTCATGCCTTGCCTATTTATTCAGCAGATTTGATAAGTTCTTGCCTTGCCTATTTATCCAGCAGATTTGATACGTTCTTGCCTTGCCTATTTATCCAGCAGATTTGATACGTTCTTGCCTTTCCTATTTATCCAGCCGATTTGATACGTTATTGCCTTTCCTATTTATCCCGCAGATTTGATCACACGTTAAGCAGCCCCTCCTGCAATAACACATATTGTAGAAACACATGGTTAGAAAGTACAAAAAACTGCAACAAAAAAGGCAAAAGGAAATATTTATTTTACGTTTTTTATGTGTTCTATCTATATACAATATTGTGTTTTCCTTTTGAAATTAATATGTTTGAAATTGACAAAACTTGCATCCTCAACTTGAACTACAAAGGTCAATGAAAAATCTGATATGATTTGATGTCTTGTAACGATGTTTCATTTGATTGTGTAAATTGTTCAAAATATCGATTAGCAATATAAAATTTCATAGTAAAGATTGCATTATCTGATAATGATTTGCAAATTGTAACATCGGTTCTGATGATAAATATTTTGCACTCCTTTATTCACTCATCTTTTTCAACTCAAATTAGGATATATAATTATCAACTACCTCGACATATATTTATCAACTACTTCGATATATATATATTTATCAACTACCTTGATATATATTTATCAACTACCTCGATATATATTTATCAACTACTTCACTACATGTCAGGCTGATAAATTCTACTGTTGGTTTGCGTTTGTACTTTCTCTAGGTATCAACTTTACAATCTTTGTTTCTGAGTTGAGTATGCACTGAAGGAAAGTAGTTGAGGCTGTCAATAAGATACGGCAGCAGCATGATATGGAAATAACAGACAATGTGATTCTCTTCAAACAGCTCGACCAGATTTAGCTTTTTTTAGGCAAACTTAGGTTTTTGCTTGTTGCGGTATTGTTCACTTTGTTATTAGCAGATGTGATCGCCTGCGCAAACAACGTTACAAGCATAATTTGCGACCCTCGTCAAAAGATGTGGGATCTTTGCTAGCCGTGCATACATTAAATGCTTGCACATTATTCAGAACAATAACAATAGTTAATCACGCAAACATTAATATATATATATATATATATATATATATATATATATATATATATATATATATATATATATATATATATAATGGGTTCTTATTTTCATAGTCAAATATTTTTTATTTCCTTTAATATTATTTCTTAGTGGCGAGGGTTTTTCCTAAAATGAGCAATATTGTAAACAAACAGTTACAGATATATTTATTACTGATTTTTTCCGTTTTCTATTCGTCATTATAAACTACTTACCGTTTGAAATTAATGTCTTTGTTTTTAGTCAAGTCTATATCCAATGCATATACAGTCTGCCAAGTTTGTATTAAAAACTCCAGTACGTAACAGATACCATTTCATGTTTTGATTGATTCTTTAATTTAATAAAAATATTTATATGATATCAAGAATTTCACAAATTTCAATATTGAAGCAGCACATCATACTCCTCGTGTTTATTTTTTTTTCATTCAAGTTTCCAACTATTTTTCAGGTATAATTTTATACATGTGTTTTAGTTTTCGAATAGCTATGTGATGCGCTAATTTGCGAAAACAACTGGTATTGTTATTGTTTTCAGATGTGAATATGATATTTTACTTGTCATTTGCATGTGTGTTCGAAAACGTAAACAAAGAATCAAATACAATATGCTTGTCATGGAATTTGGGGTCATTGTTCAGCGTATATGAATCAAAGTTTCTTAAATTAATTTAGCATTTGAACGGTTTCGACTCTTGCAGCCATTCATATCGATATGAAATGGTTGATATATTTCATAAGCAACACATTATTGTTATGGATTTAACTATGGACTATTTATGGTCCGTTCTAACTTTTCATGTGTCATCTAAATGTACAAAACAGTATCATTATCCATCAGTTTTGCCTTTCTAATCAGTTGAATATAATGATCATAATCCGTTTTCTTTCCCTTATCTTATTCGCCCTGTCATTCCTTTATTCTTCAAGAATTTCGTCTTATGATGAAACAGTAAATGAATATATTCCAGAAGCTTATAGGGAATTTAATAGAATTTCCATGAGCCTTAGTGATACCATCCTTTACTGCATCAATAGTAGTGACACGGTTTAATCCAAGTGTGATCGAATCCTTGGATTTGTGCATATCGTTGTTGTTTTCAACGATACCACTTGCTTTCATAACCATTTCACTCAGTAATAAAAGGACACAGTAAAAACTACATAGATCACTTTCAAATATACTATCTAATACTGGTACAGTATCAGACTGTTTGCATGTCCTAAAGTGAATAAGTTCATTAGCCTTTCAATATTGTCTTGTGTGGAGATACGACTTATAACATTTTTTTAAAAACATGTCCAGTTGAAATATAACACTGATGTGATAATTTAAAACAGCCTTCCAATTCCTTCACATGTTAATTGGTTTCTGTATTCCAGAAAGAAATAGGTACAAGATGCTTGTTTAACCGCATCAGGAAGTTCCATTGAAGTAATATGTAGTTATTTAATTGTGACGTACTACGAAAATATTCCCGAATTTATTTTTTTTCTTCTGTAATATGTGTGTAAAGTTACAATGATACTTTTAAACGGTGTCCAATATCATCTATCATTATTTATTAGTTTTTCTTCGTTTTCCTGGTGTAGTTGAGTGTTAAAATATTCATCCTATATTCAATTGTTTTAGTGTTATGTAATTTTTAGTTGGATTAAAGCTATCCTCACCAGTCAAATGTATTGTACACTCAGGTCAGTAATTTTCTGATCTGAAATTAAACACAGATTTCAGAGAGATTTAACTAATTCTTGAACACGTTCATGCGAGAAATATCAAAAGAAATTGCTTTAGCCGAATCGTTCTATCCACTATGCCAAGATTAGTTGATTCTTCACTGTGTCCAGAACCTAATCAGAAAATATTAATATTAAATATGTCGTAATTATCAACAATGCTTAATGGTTTTCAGTTGATATGTGAGATGAGCCTTGGTTCTGGTTGATGATTAGATGCCTCTTGTGTTGATGGTGGTGTCGCCTTTCTGGCTGTCGTGTACCTGGACGATCTAGATGGATCCACGGACTTGTGCATACCTGCCGTATCTTTCCTCCGATATAGCATCATAAAGAGAATGTTGAAGTGGTGGAACAAGTGAAATAGTTGGACACTTGCAAAATAGAACCCCAATTGGCAAGTTTGAAGTCATGTGTCACTGTAGTGCGGTTTGAAACCAATAAGTGTTGTTGAAACGTCATCCAATGTTATGTTTGTTATCGTGTGATATATGTCCATATTTTAGTCTTAAAAGTGGTACAGCGACCTTTGATTTTGTGGCGTAGCAAGTTGGAAACTATTCAATGCTTAAATTTGTCAGCTGTAACTTCACTTTTGCTGTTGATGAATTCTCTTCCTTCACTAAACTGTATTTTTGTTCAGGTTCTCGCTAACTAGAGATTTCACTACAAGCGTTATGATTATCATTTCCATTTCCTTTTTCACTTTAAATTCCATGCTTTCCATCAAAAATATGTGCTTTCAACCCAGCATCCTCCTGTCTAATAGGGACCATTTCGCGGGAAATATGTTTTTGCTGAGTACTTGTAGATGGACCTTTCAAAATCTATAAGACCTTCGAACTGGAGTATAAGTTTGACTGGATACACATTTTTGTGTCTTCTTTACATCAAATACAGACTTTTTTCTTTTTCCAATGAAAGGACATGTTGATATGACTATCTTTTCCGAAGGAGCAGCATGGATGAGACGTTAAATATGTCTGTTTTTACGGTTTATATTGGATGCTACATAGTCACTCTTTTCATGTAGGACCAGATAGACACCAAAATAATACATAAAGGAAATCGGCATATTATCGCCCTAAATTAAAAAAGCGATAATAAAATGCTGATAAGGTCTCTTATGGCAGCAGTACTGGATGTCAGAACGGAACCATTTTCATTCTGAACCACCTCGACACCGTAAGAAATCTATAGCATCATTTATGATGATCAGCGATACCAAATATTTAAAGTTGGCCTCCGCAGCGGTTTATGGTGCATGTGATAGCCGCACCGTTGCCATTTAGGATCCAATTGAGATCATGAAAGGTATTTTAGTGATAAGTCTATGTTGATATGACATTCAAGTAGTTGAGGCGAAATAACGCTGAAAAACTAGTAATAACTGACGAGATGGATTAAGCCTCCCATAAGCTCATCTCCTTGGAATTCTTACTTCAAGTCTGCACTTTTGTTTTATCGTATCCCTACTCGAGTATTTGGTCTAAACAAATACTTTTGTCTGGAGATCTTACATCTACATTCCTTCTTTTTATTCCAGCTCGAATTTCACGTGCGCTCTTGATTACTTCTAGCGGCTGTTGAATGCTCCACTTTGCCTTTTCAAACTTGCTCTCGATTTATTGCACGATATTTAGCTTACTCTTTCTCCATTTTATTACTCGAGCACCCTTTCTAACACCCAGTCCGTCTTCAACTTCCTTTCAATTACAAACGCTGGTCTCCATTACATGTGCCCAAACTGGATTTCGCCCGATCTAAGTATATTACCGCAAGTCGATATCGGGTCTTTTTCAGCAAGTCCTCTATCAGCTGCCATCAACTACTGCTTCTTGATGTCCAATAGATTTAGCACACGTTTGCACGAACTGTTGCTTCATACTAGATAATTTTCAAATCATTGATACCATCCTGGCGCCAATCACCAAGGACACATCAGTGATTACGTCATGCAATTTAGTGTTGTTTTAATACAGACACGACAGTATAATACTGGATGTGCGTTATTTCAGTTGAAGTAAAGATCAGAGGTGTTACCCTTAATGTTCTAAATTGATGGATACAGCTACTAATATTGATATCAACAGTCCAATCCTTGAATGTTTTGAATAGTTATGCGTGGTGTGTGTGTGTGTGTGTGTGTGTGTGTGTGTGTGAGAGAGAGATAGAGAATGTGTATATTTTGCTATGATATGGTTTGAGTGTACTAAGTACTGGATAATTTAAAGTTCTCGTATCTAGTATGCATCATTTTCGCTTTGATTTAAGAATGTGGGATTACGTACGATTTGTGGGACTACGTACGATCTGTGGGTCTACATGCTATTTGTGGGACTACGTACGATAAGTTGGCTTACTTAGCCCATGTACATCTTGTTACAGCCATCTAAGCTGTCAAACTAAGTGTTTGACTCATTTGCTATTAGAAAGGAGTTGAACACCGAAACCGGAAATTAATATGACGACGGTAACTCAGCAGCAAAACACAATGATTTGAAAACATTTATATTTGTGCATCCCTAAGGAACAAAACAAAATAAAATGAACGAATCCTCAGGAAAGAAGGAACAAAAAGGAAAGCAATTATAGAAGTAGGTAAGTAAAGTCAAACATGTCTTAGTTGTAAGATTCATAAAACAACATTTATTTGCGTGATTAAATTAGTCCACCATTGAAATACTGGGAGTGTCTCAGGGTATCCCGATATTGAGGGTTGTGTGCAGTGTATTTATCTAACTTAATTAACGGAATTTTAAGTAAGAGACTGAACTAGGTCTCTTTCTCTATGATTTATTTGCGATATAGCTCTATTTTAAGTACACATATTGACACATAGTGCACTTTCATGGTCTCGCCAAAATTAGACTATTACCTAAGTAGATAAGATCTCGATAATTAAGAAAACAACAAGCAGGAACGTTTTTGTTAGGAATAAGGGAAGAAGATATAAACATCATAACTGTAAACTACTGCATAACTTATGATATAAGCATGTCTATAATATATGCTAGTACACACGGCACTGCATAATATGGAGACGAAAGTAGTTATGTGGTTAGATAGGTAGCTACTAAGTCAGGTAGGTACGTAGGTAGGCGGTAGTTAGTAACATTTAGGGAGCAAGCCAACAAGCTGTCCAAGAAGAGATGAAACACACAGGAAATAATATCCAGGAAGATTAAACAATAATTTAGGAAGAAACTAAATTATGTTATGTAAATTACCTAGTTTATGGACTAGTTAAGACGTCTTTTTATAGATTTTGACAAACAAACCACCTCGGGTCAGATACCGCGGTGTCTCCTTGGAGACAGCATTTTGTTCCAAATGACGTATACGAAATGATGTACCGTAAAACCAGCAACAAAGCCAAAGTGTTGAATTTCATTATAGTACTTAAGATGCATTATTTTTTAAAAAAAATATGAGTGAATCTTCCTGCAATAGCCAAAGTATAAAGAATATTAAATATAGGTCTTGTTGATTTTCGTGTTTAAAATAGAAGTTTGGAATGGTACTCAAATAAAGAGAGAAAGTTATATGTATGTACGTATGTATGTATGTATGTATGTATGTATGTATGTATGTATGTATGTATGTATGTATGTATGTATGTATGTATGTATGTATGTATGTATGTATGTATGTAATGTAATACATGTAGGTACGTATCTTTGTGTATGTATGCATGCATCCATTGCGAGCGAGAGAGAAGAGATAGTAATGTTTGTTCCTTCGGAAATTAGCGGATATTTTCGAAAGGGTTGTCTACTTTTTTAAGAATTAATCGAAGCCATTACGACCAACATTTACAGGTTACACCAGCTTCCAAGTTTTTGGCAACTTACATGCAATGGCATGGCCTGACTCAATTTTTACGTAAATGTGCTCATCTTGCAAACGTTTGATTGCAAGGGTAGAAAACATAAGATGTCTATTATCGTAGTATTCTCAGTGATGAAACTGTCTCTCTTCAAACCCATCCAACTCCCCTCTACATCTACCTCTACTCCCTCCGCCATATATACACATCAATCATCATCGTTAAGTAGACACCTGCATTCGAATACTAAGAAAGGTGTGATTGTTCAAGATAATAAAACAATCGACAATCGACACAAGTGCTAATCTTCAATTCAAGTACATATTCGATGAAGTGTGAACTAAATTTACGATGCGGAATGATCAGTTATTTCGCCTGGTAGCTTGCTTACATTTCGAGCAGGATTCAAAGCCCACATTGTTTGTAAGCATGACATAATTTGTATAACATAAATGGGGTGTTCTCTTGTTTGACATACACACAAATTAGCGACTATAAATTGCGAGATTTATGTTCTTAAGTATTAAGTTTTTCATGTTTACAGGAATAATGTAAATATAAAGGATATACAATCGATTGCTGCTACAAACAATAAATCTTCCACCCCTGTGTGATACGATAGGCTTAGTCACTGAAATGACATCGTATAGTGAGCCTGTATACAAGTTGACGGTGGGTAAGTAGGTTGTCGACGAAGTCAAAGGGGATGCGAAACACAGGTTATCGCTTGTGTTCATATTTGTCTTCCTTTGTATCTGGGACGCAAAAATATTAATGTTGTTATAATATAAAATATAAAATAATAATATTATTAAGAATCAGATCGTTCTGTATACATTCATGCTCTTTATCCACACTGCTCAGTCTCAAAACTCAAAGATATAAGATTTCATCTAATCGATTGATAAAATTATCGATTATGGTAACAGCATCTGATACCAGGACATGACGCTTAAGCGGTCGCTATCAGATCTTCATGTAGGACAGGGGAGATGATTTTAATCAGATTCCACGATATACATACTCAAACTCACCACTATTCGAATTGATTAGCTAATTTATTCTTGTGTTGCTGCCATCAGCATGTTTTATATATATATATATATATATATATATATATATATATATATATATATATATATATATATATATATATATATATATATATATATATATATATATATATATATATATATTTAATTTGTATTTTTTGTTGGCTTTTCTCAATGATTGTATGCAACGTAAATCTGTATGTTGTAAATGACCTATGTCTAAAATCAATTTAAAGGTGTACCAGGCCAGGGACATTTATTTTGTAAATGTCATATTACATATCTGATATTTCCATATGATGATGATGTAGATTAAATGTTCATATCATTGTTAATGGAGGCAAATAAATCTGCTTATATCTGAATATCAGATATTGTTTCATATTCCGGAACAAGTTGACAAGTTATGAATGTTTTAGCGATGAGACAGATCTATATCCTGACTCCATTACAGTATCTAATATTTTCATATCAAGTTGTTTAATTGAATATTTATTCATTCATGACGTAATCAGTGTCATTGTTGTGTTTTTTCTTAATTTAGGTGGATTTATTTATTCAAAATAAAATTTATTATAATTATAAAGTGCTCAATAATATTATTGGATTATATCATTAAGTTGGAATTATAGTGAATTCAGTCAAAGACATTTTGTATTATATTATTGTGTTACAGCAAAAGACTGTTAATAGATCGCCACATTACAGTCCATTGGTACATTTTCATGTTTGTGACTACAGGGACATAAATTTTATTCAATACTGGAATTAATTTGATACACCACTAAAATTCAATTGGAACTTCGTATATTTTGGACATGTGATATAACTTTTAGCACTGTTTTGGATTTCATTCACAATACTGTAAGTTCAATTTTAAAGTTTCACGTTTTATTCTAGGGAAAAATTATTTAATTTCACGAAATTTATTGATTTTCGCTCCTTTCTGTAACATAGTTTGAGATCATAGAGTTTAACAAAGGTCAATACATTTTGACTCTTGGTAAAAATAACCTCATAAATCTTACCAATACCTCAATCTACATAAAAACTTCCTGCATACCAATGACGTAGCCATCAAATCGTTTTGGAATAATAAAACAGGTGATTTCAGTATTCTGCGCCTTTTGAAGAGGAGCAACATCAATGTCAGAATCATGCACACCTTAGAACTGTAATCCTTTCTTAATCAAACATTAAATCAAAAAACAGATATTCAGAAAACTAATAGATGCATTTTCTATATCAGACAAATATTACGTCATTGCTAGTTTGTATTTTGCCGTGAGAATCATCAAGTCAGGTTGTTACCTACGCGAAAAGAAGACAAAATGATGTTCGAATGACGACCTTCTTAAAACATTCCGAGGGCTAAAGATGATCCTTTTCTTTGTCATATTTTGTTTTTCTGGTTGTTAAGTACAGAAAGTAACGCTGGTCTCGATAAGCACGTGTTCGATCAGGCAATTTGAATGGGGCGCGTGTCTCTATGGAATGACACAAATTAATACCATGTTCAGATTCCTTTAGTGGAGTTTAACGTTGATTTTCTTCATAAGGAAGGCAGGATATGTGTTGGAGGACGAATCCATGTACACCCCCCTGAGGATATTACCTACGACCTACGAGAAGCTAATAACATGGTTTCTCACATACTTTCGTTAATTTAGCCGAAACTCGAACGAACGCCGATGAACTTGTATACGGTTATTGGAGTGTCACATTAGAATTAACATGGGCCCATAAAATGCTAATATGATGTCATTAGCCAAATCCTATGTTAAAGTGGTCCATAGACTTCATGGAGATGTCACTCGAGGTTCAAAAGTTTACAGGGTCAAAAGTGTGCGAAGGGTAAAATGTTTCATTTAATCAAAATTGCTATGGGGTGGAAAGTTTTATTGGGTCAAAGATGTTTATGTGGTCAAAAAATGTTTGGGTTCGGTGATAAACATTTTGAATACTATCCAAACACACTACATACATAATCCATCACTTTCTTTTTATTATTATTATTATAAAAGCACATCACATAAAACATATTCTGTTTGATTACTATTCAAACACTCAACCTATAATTAAAGCGCCCTCGTTTTGATTGCTTAACAAATAAACAGCTACCATCCTACGAAAAGCGCAGAAGTTGTCATCCAAGCATTTCACACACACACACACACACACACACACAAGCAAATTTATCATATTAGAAGGTGGTACACAAATTTGCGAGCACACTTTCATATACAACATTACATACAACTGTAGGAACTGTTGATAGACAAACTACTTTACACTTACATGCAAACACACATTATCAATGGAAATGGGTTCTAGGGGATTTGTGTTTTAGTTGTGCGTGTGTATATATATATATATATATATATATATATATATATATATATATATATATATATATATATATATATATATATATATATATATATATATAGATGCAATAAACTGACAACGAACAGTACGAAACTAGTAACTAACTAGCCTAAGCGCTTTCGACTCTTAATGAGTCTTTTTCAAAGGCAAATACCATACATATATACGACAAAGAAATAAACACAAAAACGTTGTGTTTGTAAACCTCTACATGGCTGTCTTCAAATGTGCTAAAACTATAAATTCTACCAGCTTGTATAGACTAGTTGCGGAAACTGAAAACGTTGTATAATTCCATAAAAGTCTACAAGCCAAAGCGACATATATTTTTACTTTTTGTACATATGTAATGCAGATTATATTCCAGATATTTGATTCTATACCGGTTATTATTATAGTAAAAATTGAAGGATAATAAGATTTAGAAAATGTTAAATTCTACTAGTGCATAGTTTTCATTTTCTAGTCTTCTTGGTTTAGACCGCTTGGT
Organism: Potamilus streckersoni; assembly: GCA_016746295.1. NCBI lineage: Eukaryota > Metazoa > Mollusca > Bivalvia > Unionida > Unionidae > Potamilus > Potamilus streckersoni. The sequence continues at coordinate 169,171 of JAEAOA010001170.1, forward strand.
TTCAATGTTCTAAGGCGGCGTATCCAGTATGATTCCTTTTCCTTCCTGGTTTCGGAACTCCAGCTGTGATTGTTAGCAATAGCGATAAGTATTATATCACTGGCCACACTTTCAGTGATATAATACTTATCGCTATTGTCGTCTTTTCCTAATGATAATCAATAATAGACGAACTATCCTAACGTGTTTTAGTACAAGTGCACTCTGAGTGACTACGTAAATCATCTGTGTCCCAGTGATATACCGTCTCGTAAGAGATATCCATCATCGGAACCCTCAGAATTGAAAATCTGATATGGCCTACTAATTGAAAGCAATCATGCGAAGTTTCAAATCTGTTTCCTGAATGTATATTGATTAAGTAAAATGTTACTTTGACACATAACCAATGAAAGACATATGTTGCCCTATGAAGGTTACCTATGAAATTATATCTCGCAATCCATGCTCGTCAAATTGTTTGACCAAAAGTATCTAACCACTAGACCATCTGACCTGAATATAGTTTACTTAATCTGTATATATTCCAAAAATTACTAAAATAAATCTCCTGTACACAGTCTGTCTATATACTAGCTGGATGGGTGAAATTCCGATCCCAGCATTTGTTTAATTATTGTCAATGTTCGATGAAACAAAATCTTTGAGGACCTACGAAACCTGACTCATTCAAATCAGATTTATGCTAAGTTGTTCTCTATACAATTAGATTGATAGTCTAATGTATGAAAATATTTTTATTTAAATGAACATGTGCAGATAATATTTCGTGAGTAGTTTGGCAATAAATTGTTACCTTTTTGCAGAAGAAGGATAACTGTTTGCTCTTTTTAACATCTGTATTTTCAACTATCTACTGCCATTTAAGATGCAACTTCTTTGCCAGGAATTACTTTATTCACAACAGAGTATAATTGAGATGACTGGAGCTTACTTTTTTTCTAATTAGAGCATGTTGATATGTTATATAGTTCTTTGAAAGCATTCTACGACATTGGCGTTTGTGTCAGGATTTTAGGTGGCAAAAATAAGAATGTATTCTATTTTTCCGTTATTGTTTTGTAAATGAGTATATCTAGTCAACGGTTTTTGTGTCAGGATGTTAGGTGGAGAAAATAAGATATATGTATGTTATTTTTCCATTATTGTTTCGTAAAACTTCTTTCAGAAACGGTCTTTTTGCCATTTAAACTGTGACAAATACTTTGTTTTGTCATTCATTTTTAAATTTTGTGTACTAATTTCTTAATAACAGTTTATAAAGGGTTATTTATTTAATTATATTTTAATAGTAATTGTCCCAAATGATCCTTAGTTCACACTTTAAAGATGCGTCATTCTTGTATAATGCAAAGATTCATTTAGAAATGACTTTTCAAGTTTCTATGAGGGACACAAATGGGACATCTGTGCAATACGCATCACCGGATTTTGTAGAAGATGGATTATTTTTTCAAAATGACATCCATCCACAGAAAGACTTCAAATTTTCTTTTCTCGGCCATTTCTGGTCACCGTCTCGGTGAGCATTTATATTTCCTCTCATTATCTTGACTAGATGTACTCATTTCAGCTTCACACGCATATTTATGAACGCTACGAGCATGAAGGGTGTGGTTTTTTCTTAATGATAATCAATAATACACGAATTATCCTAACGTGTTTTAGTACAAGTGCACTCTGAGTGACGACGTAAATCATCTGTGTCCCATTGATATTCAGTCTCGTAAGAGATATCCATCATCGGAACCCTCTGAAATGAAACTGTGATATGGCCTACTAATTGAAAGCAATCATGCGAAGTCTAAAATCGGTTTCCTGAACATATATTGATTAAGTAACAGGTCACTTTGACACAAAACCAATGAAAGACATATGTTGCCCTTTGAAGGTTGCTTATGAAATTATGACTCGCAATCCTTGCTTGTCAAATTGTTTGACCAAATATATCAAACCGAGGCGGACGCTCTAACCACTAGGCCATCGGACCTGAATAATTTACTTAATCTGTATATATTCCAAAAATTACTAAAATAAATCTCCTGTACACAGTCTGACTATATACTAGCTGGAAGGGGTGAAATTCCGATCCCAGCATTTGTTTAATTATTGTCAATGTTCGATGAAACAAAAACTTTGAGGACCTACGAAACCTGACTCATTCAAATCAGATTTATGCTAAGTTGTTCTCTATACAATTAGATTGATAGTCTAATGTATGAAAATATTTTTATTTAAATGAACATGTGCAGATAATATTAGTGAATAGTTTGGCAATAAATTGTTACCTCTTTGCAGAAGAAGGATAACTGTTTGCTCTTTTTAACATCTGTATTTTTCAACTTTCTACTGCCATTTAAGATGCAACTTCTTTGCAAGGAATTACGTTATTCACAACAGAGTATGATTGAGACGACTGGAGCTTTCTTGATTTTATAATTAACTAAAGAATAAAGCGTCGTGCAATTAATTTCTCCAAATCGACCGTCTTCCTTGTTTACTGTTGTAGCATCACTAGTACTACTACTACTGATACTACCGCTACTACTACTACTACTATTACTACTACTACTACTACTACTAGTACTACTACTACTACTACTACTACTATTATTACGGCTTATGTTTCCAGCGCTATATTATCTAGATATAAATCTTATAAATGAAGTCAATGACTTAAATAAGAAAACTTGAATGTATAAATGCATTTTATTCAATGTCTAAGCTGTACAAATTGCAAATCCATGGATTAGAGAGGGATGTTTGAGAATGTTTTGTCCGTATAACGGAGATGAAAACTTGTATCGAATTCGTTGTTGACGCATCTACTCTTGACTCCGGCTGCGGGTTGTGTCATACAATAATGTTATTGTGACTTGACACAAGATGAAATTATATATATATATATATATATATATATATATATATATATATATATATATATATATATATATATATATATATGAAACCAGAGAGTAATTGGAGAAAAAAAGGAAGAAAGAAAGTTATATTGTGTTTTAGTAAGTCTTGGCATGCAAAGCTGGCACAATCGTTTGAACAGATTGAAACCAATCACGTAGATTATCAATTCACTGAGATTCACTAACACATTGAAATTCTAAATAAATGGACTAGAATATTTAGGAAAAGACATCAGCCATTAATATGTGGATAATTTCAAACTATTTACGGAAACTAAATTACTACCAGTCATTTGCCAGTTGTTTTTATTTATTTCGATAATTGATTGATACTACCTTATCCAAACTTCAGTGTCTGTAACCAGTACATGGGTTGATCATCATGTTCCATCATGTTCATTTTCATAGATATTAAATCGTTCTTTGCATGTGCTAATTAGTATTGTAAATTATTAATTTCATCTGGACATTACTTTATGTCATCCCTTCTTTTATATATATGTCATCGATTATTTGAAAAGTTGGAAGCACCATTGTAAGTCTTTTCTAACATCTTTTTGAGCATTTCTTGCTCATCAAATTTTTTCTTCTGTTTTCATCAATATGCTTACGTAGATCTGCCATTTGCTTATCCTTTTCACTTTTTCAATTTAATGCATTTTAATATCTACACTTCCTCACTGTTTTAATACCTTTCAAACTAGTATCGTCTAAATTCTTACCTATCTTATGATCAACATCTTTGCATAGAATGGATAGTAGGCACTTTATTTAAACTTACCGGCTGAACTAAATTTAACAGAAGGTCACTATGGTAGTTTAGGTACTTGTTTATTGATTGGAATTTTTTACATAACATTTTGATACGTGTTTCTCTCTCTCTCTCTCTCTCTCTCTCTATATATATATATATATATATATATATATATATATATATATATATATATATATATATATATATATATATATACATATATATGCAATAAACTGATAAACTGACGACGAACAGTACGAAACTAGTAACTTACTTGTTTATGCAAGTTTTTCTAGTTAGTTACTAGTTTCGTACTGTTCGAAGTCAGTTTATTGCATCTATTTTAATTAATCCCTGACACACGTGATCCCTTGGTGGATCCAGTACGCTTGAAAGGGTTGTTATTCGCCATATGATTTGTATTCTTTATATATACAGTAATATCATAAAATGTATACATTTTATATTTTTTAATATCAATTGTTGTACAAGCTGACATAAATCTCTGCTATTTTTGTTGCAAGTAGTTATATACACCGCCGTGTAATTACTAACACAGTGATGAGAACTTTGAATGTTGAATGTTGTAACTCGATATCAACACATTACATTGTTCATTACATTGTGGTAGAAACCATTTCGAATTAAAATATTTTTAATGTGATTCTTGATATAAAATAATGTTTTACATTCTTCTCATTTTATTGAAAACATAATAACTGACATCAAAGGCAATTCTATTTCTTGTAATAGCATGGGTATATTTATCATTTCTGCTTTCATTTGTATTTGTAAACTAAAGGTCTTTTTCAGATTCTTTTTTATTGTAAAATATATTTTTCCACTTATATAAAAATTCTCATTACCGAAAATGTATCCTTTTATGTTCACTTTAAAAATTCTGATGCTTTTACTCAGCACGTAGTAAACATTCATGATTTCCAGTTTTCTGTACGCTTTTCACACATTTACATCTTTCTTATTTTCTTTACCTCTTCTAAAACGTCTTAGCTAGCATTTCCTCTATCTTGAATATCTGTGTTGCCAACTGTTTGCTGTTTGCACTCCATATCCTCTAGTATGTATTGCACACAATGAATGTCATTTTAGATTCATAATGACTTACTTCAGTGTCGCAATCGTCAGTAGTGTTGAACATACTTATGGCAGAAGTTAATATGTAACCGTATTCTGAAACGTTCTAGCATATCAACGTTTTCCATCAAAAACGTTACCCACAAATCCTATTAATTTTACAACACACATCACACTTGAGTCAGACACAGATCTACGCTGTACCAAATCTATCCCATGTCTTTTATGTTGTATCTTCTCAACGAATCATTGTGCAACTAAAATTGACGTCCCGAATATATAATTCACATAGTATACAACTGTGGTGTTCTTTATATTTATTATTTTATTTAATGTTATGTTATAGACAGCTAAGAGGTCTGGACTTCTAATACATTATAAAAGTCTATTTATCGATTGTTCAGTGACAGATTCATCAATTTATGTTCAAAATTTAACTTCACTCCTATCATATATTCTGTGTGCTTTCAACGTTGACATGTAATTTTCATCCTTAGGTTTCTTAGTGTTATTTTCTGTCTTAGTTTATTCATTTCATATTGACCTGTTTAATAATTCTGTCTGGTTGAATCTCTTGTGCTAAAAGATTTGTAAACTTGCTCAATGAAAGTAGCATGACCAACATTATAATTTATTCTGTACACATGCTCATTGTTAAACCTTTTGACATTTCAATTACTATCTTCGAAATCGTACTGTAACTTACTGCAGCTGCAGGTTTCATTCTTGCATAGCTAAGGTGTTAATTTTGCTGTTGTAACTCTGTTTATTACGACACTTTTTATTTCTTCACAGCATTTCTGAAAAGAATAATCTGTTCATTGATACAGTAACTGATTTGGCTAGCTGACATTTAACAGTCACTGAAATATGGACACCTCTAATTCTTTTCATACATTAATGCCAGTTCAAAGACAACCATAACGTTACCTTTCAGGTTTTAGATTTATGTTTAAACCACCATTGTGATCTAGTGATTCTTTAGTTATAATTTTGTTGTTTTTAACCGCACTTCTTTCTACTCTATTGCACTGTTTTGAACGTTTACCTGAGTGATTGCTATGTAAACCTTAATATTAATCTTTCCTATAATCTAAATTACCTCTTTGGATGATTTTGTTAACTTTACGCCTTTTACGTCTTGCTTTCACAACCTTCCATTTTTATGGTAATTTTTATGGTCAAACAATTATGAGTATACGTTAAATTAATGTTGAGGTTACTTGCCAATTATTTACTGAATAAACGTTTTATTGGCATAAATTCATTTCAAAAGTTGAAGAACTGATGATAATATTGAAATCGGGTTTACTCAAAACAATAGTAAAATGCAAAATTAGTGACGGAACGAAGATAAATAAGTGACCGTGTTTTAACAAAACCAAATATTGAACAACTTGTTATAAGGCATGCATGAAAGATTGGAGAAATTATAAGGTTGGAAATATAAAAAATGATAGAAGGAAATAAAAAAAAGTTATTTTAAAAATTGGAGAGCAATAGAGAGTATAAGAATATAAACTGTAATAGTTCATAAATAGAAAGGACAATACAAAAATTTTTTAAAAAATTCCAGAAAAGAATATAAATTTGACATGCATCGATATAGAATATACGGTAAGACATAATCTTCTGCATGAGTTAGAGATCGTTAAATTATCCCTATATCACCTGGATATGTAATGAAAGTTATCTTGGTTTATATAATTTTAATTTTTGCGCTCTTTTGGAAGCAATCCAACAAGAAAATGTTTCTACTGGCTACTAGTAAATACACAAAAGAGTGTAATAAAATAATGCAAAAATTATAAACTGATATTTTAAAGAGGAATATGTTTGATGAGATTGTGTATTACCTGACCGAATCTCCCATATATCTTTTTTTTTTCATTAAATATTCAACGTGGTAAACAGACATTCCTCCAACAGTTATTACATCGGAGGTCAAAGGATAAAAGGTAATTATGGATTGCAAAGCATTCAGAACATATGCATTAGCATTACGTTTAGTGTTGTGCTTTTCAAAATTGTATTGTATTTCTTTGCATTGTTTCAAATGTTTCAGTGTAAATGTTATGAACCTGTGCATATAAGCATTATCCCAATTGAAATGATTTCCAACCAGTCAAATATTTAATGTCAATTAATGCGATCTAATAATCACTAAACCTTGCCTACGTGAACTTCGTTCATATCATTAGTAATTAGTGGTTTATTTATTAGATTGTTACTGCAATGATGACAACGGCTTGACATGGCTTTAATATTTTAAATTCATCACAAATTGTTTATGAATAATGTTTCACATTACCTACTCAATTAAATTTGTCCCAAACTCATATTTTCCCAGCAAACTCCTTGTATGTTCTATTAGATACATTAATTTTCAAGTCTTGTTTGTATTCTTCTTCTAAAACCCTTATAAATCGTCTCTAAATTAACTTTTTCACTGAATCACTGAAGTTATTCTGGATCGAGTTAACTATTGTCTGAATGTTGGTATCTTTTGGTCACATTTTTAGTAATTAGTTTGAAAATAAAGATACTTTTTAAAAGTAATTTCATTATACATATACTGAAAAGTCTATCAAAAAGAATATTTATCCTGTGAATGGACTTAACAAATTACCACAAACTCCACACTCTAAAATGGGCAATACAATAGAAATAATATACATGTTTTACAAATTAACAAAAAAACCTCTAAGTATAAATGGAACTAGCCAGCAAATAGCACATAAGATATTTTCCAGATTACATCACCAAATCATGCATATGTAAAATTTGGAATATTAACGGTATGTCAAATGTATGCTTTTGCAAGGCTTATGGTGTAGAAAGTGAATCCGAAAAAATGATTGACGGTTTTTTGAGATAGAGAGAAGAAGCATCGCACAGTTGTCTTTATTTTTCCGATCCATCTGTATGCATCAAACTATGGCAACGATAGGACTATCTGATTTCAATGAATTTGCCCTGTAAAGCAAGACATTTTGTTGAAGACTGTTTGCAATGGCAGCTATTGAATATTATTTAGCTTCTTCAAATATGCAATGTATTTTGAACTGTTTATTTTGTTCATATAAATTCAAACATATATATAATCATATAATCAATATATATTATTGATTTCTTGAATCATGCATTATTTATTTATTTTTTATTTATGTGATTTATTTATTTGTTTTGTAGAAGTGTAGTTATAGCCCACTGCAGCTTGATTTCATGATTCTAACATGGACTGATTTGTACGCTAAAAGGTGGAGTGAGATTTTATTTCTGAAACTATAAACTTTTGGCATGTGATCAAAATGGTTAAATGATACGCGCAATCAGATGAACTGGAGAATAGTATCATTTATATTGAAGAGCCTCTTGTGTTGGCTAACATGATGGTAACTTTGCTATTAGGTCAAAGGTTTCTGGCGAATATATTCTTACCCTCCCTGTCAAAGTCGAAATCCCTGGGAATTACTATTAAAATTCTCTCGGGGGATATACGAACATGAGTTATACGGACAAGAATATACGGACGAACGGTTTGGCCTGTATACCGACAAGGAAACTTAACATGGATTGGGCCTATATAGGGACAATTTTAATGAACAGGGGTAACGTCACGGTGCTAGACACTTGCAACAATTTTGAAAGTGGCTGACCTCAATCGGGCGGAACAGTGTTGCAAGGGGATAACATCAATACGCGTTACTCTAGGGACAAATAGTCATATACATAGAGACATTGTTAAAGACAGGGTTGGAAACAATGTTAGACCCATAGACTGAGATATAAACAAATAAATAAAACATACATACACACAACAAACGTACGCGCGCACACATATACACATACACATACACACAACGTACGAGATGACACACGCTTACACACAAACGTACGCACATACACACATACACACTCATCATTAGATTGATGAACAATAATCAATCATACAAAAATATCGACTAAAATATTTTTAGGCAACAGAGTAAATATTTTCGAGATAATGTAGTGGATCTGAATAGGACCTTTGTTTTTTGTGAACACCATTTTCTTAACATACAGGGCATAGCTTGTATATTCCTTTCTTCCTCAAACTTCATCTGACCTCTGAACCGTAATTTAAAACTCTCTTTAGGCAGCCATGCACCACCATTAAGACGCAGTGATTATTTTTTATCAGTGTAAATTCTTCTTCTGCATCTTTATTTAATATAATAGATACAGTTGCAGAAAAAGCATCGGTTGAATAACGCCATGGAACTGTTAGTAAATATCCCGAATTTTTGCAAAGCTGAACACAGACTTCCCATACACAGCAGTGACCTCCGCGGTATATTTGATTGAGTTATTTTGCAGTGTCCATGTTGATGAATCTGATGATACTGTGTACACGATGTTGCTAATTTGTGTGCAGTTTTAATAAGATTGGTTTTTTGAACGATGCTAGGAATTATACTAACAATATTGGTGATTCTCATATTATATCTTTGAGATTTATGTTAACGATCGGTAGACTTCCAAACAAATCATCAGTGGTTCATATAAATTGTACATGATTATAAAATTCAGATCTGAGTGGGATCATTCCATCATTGATGGTCGGCAATAAAATCATATTATCCACATATTTTATATTGTGGCATCTGTATCACCTGCCGGTACTCTTAATGCAACGATTTTATTTCTATTCATGTTACGTTCTCTTGTCATTGTACAACAGGCAGACTTTAAATGATCAGAGAAACTTTTTAATTTTATCTCTGATTGTTGCGATTGATACACTTTAGTCTCTGATTTTGCCACCGCCAGTAAAAACTGGAATATTGTTCATGGTAGCACCAATAACTCTTCGAATTATATCTATCCACTTGGTATTATTTGTTTTTAAAACATCGGATTTATCCTGAAAAATAACAATTTCATCTCGGTCAGCTCCAGAAAAATTCATAATATCAGCAGGATCGTCTTTGGTAGCGTATTTTGATAAATCGATATCTTCTTTTTCTTGCCTGTGTGAGCACTAGTAGAAGATCTTCCATAAATATCAACCATCATATGATTAGCGATTATTTAATGTATATTCGTATACAGCTTTTTGATGTGGTTTTGTTGACCTTGATACAGCATAAAATAATGCTAGTGCTTCATGGCCACATATTGGTGGATTCCTTAATGCTTGTTTTGGTAGCGTTGAATACCAGATCGGAATATTACCATTGATAGAATCACCAATGATATAGTTTAAAAATTCTTCTGGTGATGCCAACCCATACGAATCGAAATAAGCAATTCCACATGGATCAATTACATATGCAACCCAGTGAGTGTTAAGTCCGGAGCTTTTATCGAGATTAATAGTACCTGTTTCTTTCAGATCTGGATTTTTTGGTAATTGATCACAATAAAAACAACTCTGAAATTCTTTATATTTAATCTCGCATCAACATCAAATAAACCAAAGTTATATATTGGAAAATTTAGCGATTCCCTGAAATTCTTAATCGTTTTCCTTATCGAAATCCGAAGTCTCAGGCCGTGACCTCTTCGTGTCCTTTTCTAATCCTTTTCCTGTTGCTTTCTTCAGAGTCATTCTAGCAGCTATCCCAACTGCACCCAACCCAGCAGCTTTTTCACGAGATGGTATTGTTGATATTGATGCTAGAATAGCTGCGAGAAGCGGAAATATTCATCCGGTTTTAATAGTATCCTTGATTGCACCTACGGAAAGATTTAATCGTGTTCCTTTATTGGTGTGTTTAGCTTCGTTGAATTTCTTAAACTGACGTTCGGTCAACGATAATTTATTTGTACCGTTCATTTGTTCATTTTTTAATGATATTTTTGTTCCTCATCGTGATGCTGACGGTTATTATAATAGTTTAATGCTTCTAGGAGTCAGACTGACACTAACGTGATGATATGACATCAGGATTAGCACGAGCTCGAAAGTGTATGTCTACGACGGACTGTCTAAACAAACCCAAATGTTCCAGGGAAAAATAAGAAATCGGTTATTGGGTTGTAAAATCTAGCTGTGATATTTGTAAACCAGTATCGATATTTTGAACACGCAACAAAAAATATATCAATCGATGATACGCACGCGCCACGTGATTTTTATCAAAATTCAACCAAATATCCTCTGATGTTTCCTGATGTACGTTTATTCTTAACAAAACTTCAGAAACACAAAGTTTGTCAAATATCATAGCTCTACAATCTTGATTATTTAATCGATCAATAAGTTGAAATGCAACGAATATATGTTGCGGTGCAGAGATGCCCTGCTTTTATGCAATATGCCATGTAAATACCCCATTAATATTACTTTAAATAGTATGTGTTTGTTGATAACCAAGACAACGTTGAAAGAGAGTAAGCGATCTTCTTCAGATATCGCTGGAGTCATTACTGACATCCACAATGAAAGTTTTGTTAAATTTACTTTACCAGCATCACCATCAAGTCGCTATATTGCATCATAGTCGTTTGCGTTTCGTACAGGTATAATTGTCTGCTTGGCTCCGATAATTACCTTTCGTACATGTCTGCATAATCCAAAAATATGTGATAATGGAATCGCACAAGATAATCTTCTGACCCCTTGCAACATTGTTAAACTAGTTGTTCACTGTCGTGGCAACATCATCATCATCATCTGAATCGATTCAATATTTCTTCAGTCGCTGTGGCGCTGTCGAACAACGCCATGATACCGTTGTTGACAAAATCAACATTGACAGTCTCCACACTATGTATCATCCGTTTTTACAAGTTCGCCTTCTACTTCAATAAATTCTTCAGCGTGTAGGAAATATCTAATTGTATCTAGCTTGTAATGCAATTCGTCTGCATCCCCGTGCACGCACGTGTTTATTTTATAGCCAATAAAGCTATGGCATAGTGGATACTGACATATATCAATACATTATCAGAATACTTACTAAATGTGATCTAATTTAGTCACATCATTCCTTTATCAGGTGGACGGCTTCTAACTTATAGTAAGAATTATATCCAACTTATTTCTTCCAATCATTTAAAATGTGTATCGATAACACTCATAATGTGGATGCACCATTCTCGAAATCGCACACACACATACACACACGCACGCACACACAGACATACACACACATATATATATATATATATATATATATATATATATATATATATATATATATATATATATAATGTTTTTTTTCAAATAGTTACTCTGTTATATTGTAATAAAATGTAGGAGATGCGCATTTGGTTATAGCACCCCGTTTAAGCAATTCTTAGGTTTGTGTGATTGTTTGATTATTGGAATACAGTGCAATAGGAAATATTCCTTAGCCCGATATAATTAGCCAATTATTAGGAGCAAACGTAAAGGGGAGAAAATATTAATGAGTTTCCATGATGCCATCGTCAATGAGTAGCGAATTCAGATTCAAACCCCATGACTTTCCCTGGAGTAATATAGTCCTTAATAAAATCTAGTTGTGTAAATTGGTGTTGTGACTGCAGTGGAAGTATGTACGGTAGGAAATCGGTAAATTACACAATGGAATAAACAAGAAGGGACTTGGCAGATACTGTTTATGTCGTCATGGCTGCAAATGTAGGGCAGTTTTATTGGCGTGCTGTGCCTTGAAACCATAGATTGACTGGCCTAAGGTGGCATAGTTAAAATAGTTCCCTGTGTTAGGGGATAGTTGTAGAGTTTCTACTATGTGAACTGCTGATGGTACGGTAAGTTTATGAAGACAAACTATGTATATGTGCGGTGATCGATATTTGGAAAGTTGCGAAGAATGATGTCTTGTTTTGATTAAAGTGAAATTTATGTATAGAATGGACACGTCGGGCTTTTAAACTTACAACTGGAGTTGTATATAAGTCTTTGGAAAAGTGGGGTAAACTTCTCTAGTGAGAATATCGCCATGGTTTTGACACCGCTCAGTCAAGCAAAGACCCCTGGCATTTAACAATATGTTAATGGCATTATGAATTCAGACAACAGGCTTAAAATTTCATCTACTGGATATAAACACCCTACTGTATGATATAAACACCATACTGTCTGATATAAACACCATACTGAATGATTTAATTCAGCTTGCCAAATTTCATATTAATCTTTGATTTCCATCCTTTAATTGATGTATCATTATAAAATATTTTAAGTTATATATTGTCTTTTATAGAAATTAGAGAGATTTATCTTATTTAATTGCTATAATTTCCCGGGAAGCTGGGATTTTCATGTAAAATAAACATATTTTTCTTGTTTAATAGAATTATCTGTTCCTTTATCATCGATCTGTGTAACACACAAGTAAACCACACTAAATGTTTTTAAAATGCTGAGTCATATTGACAATCAATTAGTAGAGTTTTTTAATCAAAGTTCATATGAAACACTAATAAAATATGAATGAATCCCATAGTTCATCCACAACAATGACTGGAATTCAAGCTTTATTTAGCAAGGTATCGATGAGCGTTTGTCTGGTGCAGTAGACTCGGCAAGTCGCAAGGGACACTTACCAAATGCAAGATCGATTTCATTGATCGTTTAGCGTTGTAGCCGAATCTGTTGTGTTAGTTACAAAGGTCAGATATAAGTAGCAAAGGTCATATGTCATTTGCATTTGGTAAAGCAAGGCAATTATTATTCTCTTAAATGTAAGGTTCACGCATTTACATGTCATCTTATCTCTTACACTGAAGTGTCTGAAACTGCTGTGTGAAGACAAATGCAGTAGTTATAACACTCTTTCCACGCTTGCTTCCAGCTGACAAATATCTATTTCGAATGATAAACTCTCTGTTTACCGTTTCCATGGCTACAGAAGGTTAACAGAATAAGGTAAACCAATGTAAGGATACCATTGGCAGCTGTATTATGATTGACAAATTAATAAACGGAATATTGATGTACAAAAAACACCCGAACATGTTTATTATAAAATATCTCACAAGTATGTATCTTTTAATATTTGAGTTCAGCGTGCCGAAATTTGATGTTTTCATTCTGTTTGGTGTAAAGGTTATGTACGCAAACAATGGACAGGAAAATGGATACACTATGACATCCCGTCATGCCCACAACTTCTGCTAGTGCTCATGCCCCTTAGCACATACAAAGCACATTACTATAATGGCTGTGTCTATAATATCTCATTCTTCTCTTATTCGAAATATCTGCTGTTCATCAAACTTATCCGAAACATAACAATATTATAACAGTGTAATACATACAGCATTGACAGGAAAATTCTGAATGAATTTCGTCTTTTAGCCTATTAAAATTCTACAACTATTTTAAGATTGTACTTTTTCAATCTGCAAATAGATTCGTGTAAGGCTACTGCTGTATGGGCGACTTTTAACGTCCGATGCATTGCTATGTTTAGTTTCAGTTTAAAGTGTATCAGGAACGTTGATTTGTTGCCTTTGCGTTCTGTATTCTAAACCTCTTCAAATCATTTACATCTACTAGTATCTTTCAAATGATGTCCACATTCGACCATAAATCTTTGTTGTTCAAGTCAATGAACGTATATATGATCCTAATCAGAACATCCAGAACTTTCTTCATTCGGTAATATTATCAATAAAAAAACTTTCGTAATTATGTTTCCAGTTTTATATTAATTTAAAAGCATACCTTTAAAAACATACCATAACGGACCGGCTTAGCTTCAGACTGAAAGTGTACATTAAGCACAGATTTAGCTTCTTTTTCATGCGAACGTTCAATGGAATGAGAAATAGATGATAACAGTTAAACAGATTTTTTCAAAATAACTGATGCAAATATATAGTGTTTAAATAAACACTGAAGAACAACTAAGTCAATATGTCTATCCATCGTTATATCTACCTAATACCATCTTCTTTATTTTAAGTTTATATGTCTACAACAACTATCTACATTTCCATTAATATATTTGCTAATTATTAGCCTTCGGTAACTTAGTTATAACTTTACAAATGCTGCTTTCAATTAAAACGTTTGGTTTAATGATCCATGCCCGTTTTTTTGTCCTGACTTGTTCAACACCTTCAAGAGCTTAGGTGACTCTGATTTCAGACGACTAAGCCATCAGACGTCTCTATCCACATTTCTCATCTATAAATCTTATCAATCTTACATGCTAACAATAAGAATATATAAAATTCTGGTCTCAATGTCCACTTGCTGCATAAGACTACCGAATTTAAATATTCTTATATTCACTGCGCACTGTAGACTAATATATGAGCAATATATGGTAAATTAATCTCTAGGCGTATGGAGTCCAGTCAAAATGTGTCTCAAGGTTCATGATCGGATGACATACATACATACATACATACATACATACATACATACATACATACATACATACATACATACATGCATACATGCATACATACATACATACATACATACATACATACATACATACATACATACATACATACATACATACATACATACATACATACATACATACATACATACATACATACATACATACATACATACATACATACATACATACATACATACATACATACATACGCACGCACGCACGCACGCACACACACACACACACACACACACATACATACATACATACATACATACATACATACATACATACATACATACATACATACATACATACATACATACATACATATACGCACGCACGCACGCACGCACGCACGCACACACACACACACACACACACACACACACACACACACATACATACATACATACATACATACATACATACATACATACATACATACATACATACATACATACATACATACATACATACATACATACATACATACATACATACATACATACATGCACGAATGTAAACTAACTTAATTACGCACACATTTTATGCACAACAAAATTTGTGTTATGTGCTGATCCCATCATCAGGAAATCTATGCTAAGCTGATTTCAGAATAAGAGTGGTCTGGGTTGATTTCATATTAGTGGAATCAAGCTAAACTGATCAATGATTGAAAATCGTATTTTGATTTTTTTTCCTATTTATAACTATACGAGAAATTTATTAACCAGGCATGATCTTTACGTTATCAGTATAGTTAGGGGAAAATACACCCTAGCCCACGGCAACCCCATGACAAAGTACTGAAACAAAAGCAACGACAATCCAAAGGCACACCCAATCCTATATCACCATCATGCGTGTCTGGAGTGGTGGCCGGTCAATACAAATTTATAAGATGTAGTTGGATGCAGAGAGAATCTAAATCCATTGTTAATACCATCGAAAGCAAGAGAAGCGACCGGTCATGTGATAGACCATCTACTTTGGTTGGTTCTTTGTATTAATCTGCCAGATATTAACCAATAGGAAGGCTTCTGATCATGCAGACCACATGT
This sequence comes from Potamilus streckersoni, assembly GCA_016746295.1. NCBI lineage: Eukaryota > Metazoa > Mollusca > Bivalvia > Unionida > Unionidae > Potamilus > Potamilus streckersoni. The sequence continues at coordinate 185,357 of JAEAOA010001170.1, forward strand.
GATCCTCCAACAAAGCCATATAGATAGAACCAAATTTTAAGGTACATGTACACCACCCCTATACAAGTGTTAACTTGCGACTAGATAATCATAATTCTACATCAAGTCATGCTGCCACACCACCAATACATGTATTAACGGTCATTATCGTGAATAAACCCCATACAAACTGGATAATTACCTAAATAAAATCAAGACATTCAAGTTGTGCATAAACTAAAATTAGAGAATTGTCATTGTATTCTGAAGTACCTAAATTTGACCTGTTGTCCAGCTTCCAGGGCATCAATGATAGTATACTCTATAGACGTTGTTTTCACTGGACAACAGAAGGTATTCTGAAAAGAAGTAAAGATAAACATAATAACGCAAAATGCGATTGGAGATCTAATCAGGAATATCAAGACGAACTTTTCAGTTTCAATAAACCTCTGTCTATATATTTTTTAAATGTCAAATTGGTTCTAACGATTTTTCTTGAACAACAAACCAACCCATCAGCCAACCAAGCAACTAATCAGCCAACGATTAAAATATTTGTAAACAATTGAATGAGCCTTCAGTTTATTAAACCAATCATATCATAGAAAGGAAACACTATCCAAAAGTTATCAACGATACTGAAACGTAAATAAATGTGTGCCCATTTGTTTTAAACGCCAAAGGGCACATCAAGAAGCAGAAGACGCGGATGAAGAAAAAAAAAACAAGCCTGATCTGAGGAGTTATTTTCAAATTTCCCTATCACCCAAATCAAGCTCCTCAAAGCAAGACAAGGATTAAGTAAAGTAACAACATTGGTAAGTATTTAAAATTAAAGATATTAAATATGAAAGGATAGTGTTTATAATATAAGACTTATAATTCATATTTGTAAGATCTGAATTGACTGTATTAATACAAGAATGTTATATATATATATATATATATATATATATATATATATATATATATATATATATATATATCTATATATATATATATATATATATATATATATATACATATATATATATATATATATATATATATATATATATATATATATATATATATATATATATATATACACACACACATAATAAGCTGACAATAAACAGTACAAAACTAGTATCTAATCAGCCTGAGCGCTTTAGACCATAAATAAGTCTTTTTCAAAGGCAAATACAAAACATAGGCAAGGCAAACAAATGAAACACAAACACCGTTGTGTTTGCAAAACTTTAAATGGCTGTTTCTGCAGGAATCAAACCTTTAAATTTATTATGTTTCGACTAGTTTATTACAATTTGATGCGGATGCTTGAAAATATTTGTATTGACCTAGAAATCGATGAGCCATAACGCTTGCACTTAAATAAATTTACATAAAGGAATATGATTTGCGCTTACATAAATTTACATAAACGAACAGATGTTGTTATGGCTCATCGATTTCTAGGTCAATACAAATATTTTCCAATAGCAGCAACATGTAATAAACTAGTAGAATTTGCCTTTGGAAAAGGCTCATTAGGCGCCGAAAACTCTCAGGTTAGTGAGATACTAGTTTTGCACTGCTCGCTGTCAGTGTTTTGCTTTTATCTTAATCAATCCCTGTGACAACATCAATGCAACAATACTGCTATATACTTACATTATTACATCACATTTTCACAGATTTAAGTAATTTTGCCAAACAAATCTGAACACAATACAATCGAATGCTGCTTAGAATGTTAGCAGGTGAAATCAGAACAAAATATTAGTAAATGAGAGAGAGAGAGAGAGAGAGAGAGAGAGAGAGAGAGAGAGAGAGAGAGAGAGAGAGAGAGAGAGAGAGAGAGAGAGAGAGAGGACAAAAGTGTAGTATGTCGGTTCCATAGTAAATACGACACTTCATTGTTGACTATTTAGCAGAATCCAATAGCTGATACTCTTGGTATTGTAAATAAGAGTTTGGTACGCTTCTGTCACCCACTGTATTTCTTAAATTCCAAGGAAAACCACTATTTTTGAATGTATTCTGGAATATCTGAACTAAGTACAAAGACATGTGACGGTCACGTCGAACCACAGATTTAATTTTATGAGTGTCTTGTCAAGTGACACGAGTACTTCTACGTTCATTGAATTATTTTGGTGCATTGGACACTAGTCTCATGCTAGTACATTGTTGCATTGAACACTATTGTCATGCTAATACATTGGTACACTGGATATTGGTCTCATCTAAATACATTTGTACATTGAACATTACTCTCGTCTAACTACATTCCCACATTGTGCACTAGTTTCATGCTAGCACATTGATACATTGGACACTAGTTTCATGCTAGCGAAATGGTATATTGGACACTTGTCTCGTTCTTATTAACTGGTGCATTGGAACTAGTCTCATGCTAATATATTGGTAAATTGGACACTAGTCTCATGCTAGTACATTGATACAATGGACACCAATCTAATGCTAATACATTGGTACATTGGACTCCAGTCTCATGCTAGCACATTGATACAATGGACACTAATTTCATGCTAGCGAACTGGTATATTGGACACTTGTCTCCTGCTTAATAACTGGTGCATTGGACACTAGTCTCATGCTTATACATTGGTACATTGGACTCCAGTCTCATGCTAGCACATTGATACAATGGACACTAATTTCATGCTAGCGAACTGGTATATTGGACACTTGTCTCCTGCTTAATAACTGGTGCATTGGACACTAGTCTCATGCTTATACATTGGTACATTGGACTCCAGTCTCATGCTAGCACATTGATACAATGGACACCAATCTAACGCTAATACATTGGTACATTGTACTCCAGGCTCATGCTAGTACATTGATAAATTGGAAACTAGTTTCATCCTAGTACATTGATATAATGGACACCAAGCTAATACTAATACAATGGTGCATTGGACTCCAGTCTCATGCTAGCACATTGATACAATGAACATTAATCTAACGCTAATACATTGGTACTTTCGACTCCAGTCTCATGCTAGTACATTGTTAAATTGGACACTAGTTTCATCCTAGTACATTGATACAATGGACACCAATTTAATGGTAATACATTGGTAAATTGGACTCCAGTCTCATACTAGTAGTTTGGTAATTTGGACACTAGTTTCAAGCTAGCACATTGATACAATGGACACTAATCTAACGCTAATACATTGGTACATTGGACTCCAGGCTCATGTTAGTACATTGGTAAATCGGACACTTGTCTCATGCTATTACATTAATACAATGGACACCAATCTAATGCTAATACATTGGTGCATTGGACTTGAGTCTCATGCTAGCACATTGATACAATGGACAACAATCTGATGCTTATACATTGGTACATTGGACTTCAGTCTCATGCTAGTATTTTGGTAATTTTGGCACTAGGTTCAAGCTAACACATTGATACAATGGACACTAATCTAACGCTAATACATTGGTAAATTGTAATGCAGGCTCATGCTAGTACATTGGTAAATTGGAAACTAGTTTCATCCTAGTACATTGATACAATGGACACCAATCTAACGCTAATACATTGGTACATTGGACTCCAGTCTCATGCTAGTACATTGATACAATGGACACCAATCTAACGCTAATACATTGGTACATTGGACTCCAGTCTCATGCTAGTACATTGATACATTGGACATTAATGTTGTTTATTCAAGACAAAGAAGTATTTTGTGAGAATTATTATTTATTCCGTCTTGCGCTTGTAACAGTGTCAACAGGAAGATAAAATGATTGGTCAGTAGAGGGGCATTCTTTCTTTTCGTGACCACTATGTGTAAACAACTTTTTATGATTCGTTTTTAAGCGAGTGTATACTGGCCTACATGTGTAAACTAGTGCAGTAAGAAACCATATGACCAATCTCCTGAGACTTAAAACGGGGTTTTAAATACGCAATATCAATATTTTTCGGACAGAGCCATTCTAACAACTTGAAGGAACAAGGTGTATTGTTTGTATTTGTTGTCAGATTGATCATTCTTCGTTTTGGATTTAATAATTTATTCCCTGTAAACTCAACAAGTTGACTTTTCTATAAAAAAAATCTGAAAGAAATTTATGGAAATTTATTCTGAAATTATTCGGAAACAAAGAGTGTGATTCAAGTGAGGCATTGTTGATATTCATACATTTGACTACATCTGACATCATCGCTTTCTAGATATGTACGTCGTCAGGACTCGAACCTGGATTTGTATAGGACTATTTAGTGATAGGACTTAAGTTTTCATTCTAAGGACCAAATTTTGGATTATATTCACAAAGTTCTATTTACCAATTTTTCCTTTGTTGTCTAGGGAAATATATAGTTTTGTTAAAGTATACAAGCTTATTGGCTTTCACTTGTTTCTTTGTTACTGAGAACGAGCTCTTGTCAAGTAAAGTTTTATTTACACACACGAGCGCACACATACACACACAAATATAGTTAAAAATGTCTGAACGAGAACAAAATGCAGTGTAAGATAATTGATCTTCTCCATTAACTGGTTCAACATTAATATTTTCTAATATTTACCTTCAAAGATATTCCGGGCAAGATGTTCGATGAAAGGAGATATTGATTACAAACATAGACATTTTAAAACTGTGAAAATAAAATGATCGCCTCAAAACCAGTTTGAATAGTTATACAGAGTCATTCTCACTGCCATTACCATCTTTTGAGTTCTTAAATTTATTTACATTACTAAAAGATCGTAAACATTGATTAAAATATGCAACGAAAATATTAATTTAAAAAATACTCAGCTCAAAAACCTGATATCGTTAACAGGAAACGAATATATATATATATATATATATATAGTTAACAGGAAACGAATATATATATATATATATATATATATATATATATATATATATATATATATATATATATATATATATATACATACTGAATTCAAGTTAACCTCGAGTTGGTATTGGTAATTGATAGTAGGTTCAACGATGGTGTTTTATTTTTCTAACTAATGGGTTCAGTTTCAGCATACAAAAATGTTTACTTTCTGTCCTTGGAAAGAGCAAAGTAAAGTTTTGTATTATTAATTGCATGTAAAACATTGTTGCTATCCAGTACCATCATATAGATCATACAATCTAATATCTTCAAAATATCATCTGAAGCAATGAAAACAAAATTTTCTTAATTATCTGCATTTGTGTGCTTTGAAGATTCGAGGAGTATTTTTAAGTAAGTTCTCTTTTTGACAGCTTCCTTATTAACCATTAAAATTTCATAGCGAAAAGGTAGAAAATAAATATTTTCACATTTCCCACCCCGTAAAAAAAATCCCCAGAGGTAATGTGTTTATTAACGAATTGGATAAAATAATTATTATGTCAAAATATACTAATAAATATGAGAATTTCGGTTTTCAGGACAATCACAGCTTTAAAACCACTTCAATTAATGTTGTCGAATTTTCCAGGAATGTTTAAGAGAGAGAGAGAGAGAGAGAGAGAGAGAGAGAGAGAGAGAGAGAGAGAGAGAGAGAGAGAGAGAGAGAGAGAGAGTCCGTCCAATGACACATACAATTACGTGTTATTTGCTGCTCTAAAACTGCATACAAAGCTGCTGTTCTTAAAGGAAAGCACATTACTATGAATTAGAAATATACCAACTCATCCGCCATACCAGACTGTTAGTATGGCATAAAATAATGTGAAATTCAACATCCCCTCTCGTTTATATTTATCACGTGATAATATCAGCATTTTCAAGCTCTATTTCTAATGAATAAACCCCCAAGTACTTCGAAATTTGGCTGTCTTTAAATGCGATCTTCAGTCTGATTAGATTGGACAGGAGCATGCACATCTTTTTCGCACACGCGGTCAAGACCTGGTTTGTTCCTTATCTCACTCCAGATCTGTTCCTGATCTCACTCCAATGACTGTTCCTCATCCCACTCATACTACTGCTCCTCATCTCACTCCAATAGCTCATTCTAATAATTCTAATTATATCACTACAATGACTGCTCATCATCCCGCTCCAATGACTTCTCATTCTATTCCAATGACTGCTCCTCTTCCCACTCCAATGTCTGTTCCTAATCCCATTCCCATAACTCCTTCTTATAATTCTTAATCATCTCACTCCAATGACTGCTCAGTATCCTCCTCCAATGCGTGTTTCTTATCCTGCTCATAATCATAAAGCAATTAATGTTGTGTATCTTTATCCTACTCCAATGACTCTCTCTTATCTCACTCCAGTTCATGTTTCTTATCCCGCTTCAATGACTGCCCATCACCCCTTGCTTGCTTATGGATATTATAGTCGCATATGCATCGGGCCTGGCGTCTGCTACAGCCTCATGAGAGACCCCCACCTGAGGCCAGGTGGCTCCAATAACCTCTCCCGTTGTTAACCCTCAAAGCCCGGATCCACGGGGTGGCACAAGGTCCTAGGCTAGATCTTTTCGTTACTGACATGACCTTAAGACTCCTTACAATTTCGCAGACTGGAAAAGGAAAGAACACCGCCCAAGACAGCCGCAAGAACAAGGCACACAAAAAGACCCACCTGCACACCAATTAGACCAGCGGCTGCAGAACTTATTGAGAAGTTGTGTGAGATACGTTGTTGTCCCAGGGGTTGTGCTCCTCATATATAGCAAAATTGAAGTAGGCATATCTGAAAATTCATTTTAGAGAAGCACATATTCCCGGGGCGTTGCAACCCTGGCTGAAAATGTCATCTAGTCGATCTAGTGGATGTAGTGTTTGCCCCGAAATCCCGCTCATAACATTTGGCATATTTGAAATTTGGCATATTTGTTTTTCTTTTCAGAATGAGCAGGACTCCAGGACGTAGCAGCACTGGATGTCTAGTTGATTTGATGATGAAGTAGGTTACCCCAGAACCCCGCTCATAAGTTGGCATATTTGAAGTTTTGCATATTTGATTATTCTTTTCATATTGAGCAGGGTTCCAGGAAGTATCAGCACATGTTGTTGAAGGTATCTGTCCGGAGGTAGTTGATGTCAGCTTTCCAGCCTGTGCACCAAGAGGCTGCCCAAACACACCAACAGCAAGCAGGAATATATATATATATATATATATATATATATATATATATATATATATATATATATATATATATATATATATATATATATATATATATATATAAAGAATACAAATCATATGGCGAATAACAACCCTCTCAAGCGTACTGGATCCACCAAGGGATCACGTCTGTCAGGGATTAATTAAAATAGATGCAATAAACTGACGACGAACAGTACGAAACTAGTAACTAACTAGCCTAAGCGCTTTCGACTCTTAATGAGTCTTTTTCAAAGGCAAATACAAAACATAGTTACGACAAACAAATAAACACAAAAACGTTGCGTTTGTAAACCTCTACATTTCTATCTTCACATGTGTTAAAGCTATAAATACAACCAGCTTGTGTAGACTAGTTGCGGAAACTGAAAACGTTGTATAATTCCCTAAAAGTCTACAAGCCAAAGCGACATCTATTTTTATTTTGTGTACATATGTAACGCAGATTATATCCCGGATATTTGGTTCTATACCGGTTATTCTTATAGTAAAAATTGAAGGATAAGAAGATTTAGAAAATGTTAAATTCTACTAGTGCATAGTTTTCATTTTCTAGTCTTCTTGGTTTAGACCGCTTGGTTTCAATGTTCTAAGGCGGCGTATCCAGTATGATTCCTTTTCCTTCCTGGTTTCGGAACTCCAGCTGTGGTTGTTGGCAATAGCGATAAGTATAATATCACTGAAAGTGTGGCCAGGGGAGGAGAAGTGTTCTGCGACCGGGCTTCTGTACAGCTTTTTTGTCATCCAATCAGATCTATGAAGGTTTATCCTTATGTGTAGCTTTTCAGTTTCTCCCACGTACTGAAGGCCACAGATCTTACATGTGATGAGATAAATCACATTCTCTGTTTTGCACGTTTTGTTTGGACCATGTATGTTTAGTTTTTCTTTAGTCACTGTGCTAGTGAATGTCTTGGTCTCTATCATATGTTGACAGGTTTTGCATCTTTTATCGCCACAGGGTCCAGATTGACTAGGTTGGTTTTGACTAGCGATTGTTGTTAGCTTGGCCCTGACTAGGATGTCCTTTAGGTTTTTTGGTCTCCGGTAAGCTACTACAGGTTTGTTCGGAAGTATTAGGTTTAGTACGTCTGACGATTGCACGGTTGGCCAGTGGTTTGCGATGATTTTACCTACTTTGGGATTGTCTGGGTGATAGGTCAGAATAAATGGTATCCTATCAACCTTTTCTTTCTGTCCATATCTGAAATATCCGGGATATAATCTGCGTTACATATGTACACAAAATAAAAATAGATGTCGCTTTGGCTTGTAGACTTTTAGGGAATTATACAACGTTTTCAGTTTCCGCAACTAGTCTACACAAGCTGGTTGTATTTATAGCTTTAACACATGTGAAGATAGAAATGTAGAGGTTTACAAACGCAACGTTTTTGTGTTTATTTGTTTGTCGTAACTATGTTTTGTATTTGCCTTTGAAAAAGACTCATTAAGAGTCGAAAGCGCTTAGGCTAGTTAGTTACTAGTTTCGTACTGTTCGTCGTCAGTTTATTGCATCTATATATATATATATATATATATATATATATATATATATATACATATATATATATATATATATATATATATATATATATATACATATATATATATATATATATATATATATATATATATATATATATATATATATATATATATATGATCTGGTGTTGCCCGTTGTCTAATGGGGTGGGATTGTAAATAAGGTATGCCAAACATGTGTATGCCAATTACGTGTAACTGTAACTGCTTCTCAAATATCTTGGGGCCAATATCATTGGTCGTTTGGCCAGAGCTATTAGGTCAATTGCAAAGGTCAAAGGTGATCTGCAAAGGTCTAAGGTTATTTGCGAATAGTAATGCCATGATCTATTTCAGCCCTGTGACTATCTAATTGTCAATCCACCAAACCTAACTTTCCTGCCCAGCCTTACCTCTCTCTCTCTCTCTCTCTCTCTCTCTCTCTCTCTCTCTCTCTCTCTCTCTCTCTCTCTCTCTCTCTCTCTCTCTTTATAGTCATATTCACACACACAGATATATATATATATATATATATATATATATATATATATATATATATATATATATATATATATATATATATATATATATATATATATTCGGGCTCAAAACTCATACCGAATTCAACAGATTGACGAAAATATAATACTACAATGTTTACCATTTGAAAAGTAGCAATTGTCGCCAGGACATTCTCAAAATTGTGGACACACAAGATATAACCCCTGTGTTTTCATGACTAGCTATATGTAGGCATATTCATGCCTGTGGAAATATATAATATTTGTGTGTCGGGCTGTAGAAATGACTCTTTCTGTCAGCATTTCAACCGAAGAATTAGGTCAGGTTTATTTGTTTTAAAAATAATTAACCCAACAATGCCATCAAATTGCAGCTGATACTAAGCAAACTAACAGACTTTTGTAAAAACAAATAGCAAAAGTTCAACATTTTACAGAAATATGTTATTATATGAAGAGAAGCAGCAATGAATAGGATGTAATGTATTTACAACGGCTCGTTAAAAGGAAAGAAATATTATTAGAACCTTTAGAAACAGGCTATACGCCTGGGAATTTCTCGAGCTGCAACTTGTCAAGTTAGATAGCAGACGATAAGGTAGGTATAGGAATACTTTTTGGAAAATTAGAAACTTCGATTAATCTTAAAAAGTAAACATTTTTGTCTTTTAAATAATGTATTTATTTTTATGATTTTAAAATATAAGTATTAAATAGGTTTAATAGGTTTTGATGGGTTACAGGTTCAAGAACGTGATGGAGTAGGTCTTCATGTTTACCCTTAGAAATCATGACATGCAATAGAATATAAAGGTGGGATATTTTGTACCCTTTATAAATATTATTTTCCCTAATTAAAAGACGATGGCATAAATGAATTAGGACCAAAAACAATACGTGATTCAAAGTTTACAGAAATGACATGCATATTGAGCAGAATTAGACGACGTGCAAAATAGGCCAACTCCTTGGTGATTATATATATATATATATATATATATATATATATATATATATATATATATATATATATATATATATATATATATATATATACATAAAACTGATACGTTTGAATTAAGTGCCCACCATATTGTTTACCGCCTTCCAAATATACGAAAGAAACTCGTCATATGAAATGTAGACGATTTTAAATATTAATGTATCCTGTTCGCACCTAAAAGCCATTTATCTAAGTGCATACCAGTAATTATTTATAATACTCTATAAATAGGGTGTAATTTATATTTGCTGGAGAAAAACGGTTACTTGAATAAGGCACATATAAAACTTTATCTTGACAGAAGGATACAGGGTAGTACATAGGTTAATGGGACATAATTTGTTATGCTATATATTGTGCCATGTTATCTAGCCATTCACAGAGACCCAAATCCAACGCAAACACATTATATACACCCACAACTACACTGCAATTCATATATACAATCATACCTAAATACATTTAATTATACATACATCCACGCACGCCGCACGCACTCTCTCTCTCTCTCTCTCTCTCTCTCTCACACACACACACACACACACACACACACACACACACACACATATATATATTATATATATATATATATATATATATATATATATATATATATATATATATATATATATTTAGAGAGAGAGAGAGAGAGAGAGAGAGAGAGAGAGAGAGAGAGAGAGAGAGAGAGAGAGAGAGAGAGAGAGAGAGAGAGAGAGAGAGCTAGCTCTGTCAGAGAGAAAGAAATGAGTCGATAGGTACGCCTCGTCAGCGTGATAGGAAATTACATGCAGGTCAAACGGGTGTAAATACCAAAGTAGAATGATAGAAAACCCCAAAATGATTTGTTTCCACAAGTTTGTTTTATTTGCTCTTTGTGAAACATGATTATTGCAAGAATAAAAAAGAACATTTCTGTACTTTAGTTCAAAGCTATTGAAACGTAATGAATCTTTTAAGCTGTTAACTACATAACAATAGTGCCAGACCTATACAAATTTGCCTTCTTTATATTCTAATGTACACAATGACTTCAAGGAAATTCAAAACAGTATACAGCCAGGAATTGTTTCGTTGTTTAACAAAAATGCACTTGAATTTTAACTATTATCACAGCAGTCCTCACCTATTAAGAACGAAACTATGGTATTTGCTAAAAGCCAAAGCCAGAATAGAATCGTTTAGTCAGACCTAAATTTTGGACAGTCATACCGCTGGATTCGAAGCATATATTTATGCCAAAATATCCAATTATTTTGGTGAAAAGTATGCTCCGAGACTGGAATCATATCAGTCTGCAGCTATAAGCAGAGTGAAAAGATTTTAAAAACTGTAAAGTCAAATGAAGTTTGTTTCTATTCGGTATTCCTCCGTTATCATGCTTATTTTTAATAGCATATCGACTAGATGCAAATTTCGGTTTTCTAAAGTCAGAATTAACACAGTACTAATTACTGTATCAAGGCCTCTGCTTAAAATGAATTGAAAGAATATAAAGATCGTATAAAGAAACTTCAAAACATTTCGACATCTGCAATTATGTCAGAAGACATAATATTCAGTCAATACGGAATTAGCATTTAAATTTTTAAAGAGATTGAGACATTGTCAGGACAAATAAATAGCATTGTGTTTTAATGTATATCATCCATATAAATATGGTAGTTTAACATGTGATGATTTCTGTGAAAATGTTCATATTAATTTTCAATAAATGTTATGAAATATTTCTGTAGTAAACTTGCGAATATCATGACGTTTTGTATGATATCAAATTCTATGAGAAATCATCGTGCTAAATACAACTTTGGCAAAGTTTGATACACAATATGTACAGTGTCCCCATAAAATGTCAAAGTTAAATACACAATGTGTACAGTGTGTCCTCATACCTTGTGAAAGTTTAATACACAATGTGTACAGTGTGTCCTCTTTACATGACAAAGTTTGATACAAAATATGTACAGGCTGTTCCCCACAACGTGTCAAAATTTAATACACAACGTGTACAGAGTGTCCCCAAAACATGTCAAAATTTGATATACAATATCTACAAGTTATCACCATATCATGTCAAAGATTGAAAACACGATATGAAAAGTGTCCTCATAATATGTCCAAGTTTGATACAAAATATGTACAGTATCCACATAACATGTCAAAGTTTTATACACAAATATGTACATTGTCCACATAACATGTCAAAGTTTGATACACAATATGTACATAATGTCACCATAAGATTTCAAGTCGGTTGATTAGACAAAAACGTATTATTACTACGTCTTTCGACTTTCTCCTTCTCCTTTCAAGAATGACAGTGGCATAACTCTTTCTTACATGATTGAAAATATCTGCTGATGATCACAACATAAAGTTTTCTAACAATTTTAACACACACTCATAACATCGACGGAGGTGAGTTCTGAATGAGTTTCATCCATTTAGGCTAAATTAAAAAAATTCTAGAACTATTCTATGATTGCAACTTCATAAAATATGCAACCATCTTCATATAAGAATACTGCTATATTCGGCTTGTTGACTTCGACTATCCGGTACAGTTCGGTGTTTGGTTTCAGAATAAGGGTATCTGGGCCCTAGGTTTATTGCCGTTCCTTTCCATAATCTTAACCTTGTCACATCGTTTGTATCAGCTAGTCAGGACACGTGACTATAGTCTCAATCACATTATCTAGAAAAAAGCTTTCAGATTGAAGCCTCTTGGAAATTTATCTCTCCGCTTTGTAACACCATAACGTTAAAATATATCTTTAAAATAAAAAATAAAAAATTTTTGTAAGCCTTTTCCCACATTGACATTATTAGGCAGATATTTTGCAAGTAAGATATGTACAAAGTTATTTTGTTCTCCAAATACAAGGAAATAACTTAAACATCTTTTGTTTTTATTTCCAATTGTATTTTCGAACGGTAAAGTAACAAAATAAATATCGTTGTCTGGCGTAACATATTCAGCCGTTCCTTTGCACAGGAAACAACATTAATAAAAACAAATCGCACCTCTTTTTGAAAGAGAATATCCTATTCAAGAACATAATTCAAAATTGCAGATTTATTCATGAATATTATGTGAAAACTGTCATCAACGTTTAGCATAAAAAGGTTCCCAGTAAATCAATTCGTCGCTTCGTACGAAAAAACGTGTACGAAGTTGTACTGTTCCAAACAAACACTTGCTTGCTAACTCGGTATTGCACTAACAAAAGCTCCTACCCATTCAAGATACGTTTTATTCAAATGCTTATGGCACTAAACGGTTGTATTAAGTGCCGTACCATTTAGCCTTTGCCGAACGGCAAAGAATTATATGCGTAATTCTTCGGAGGATACGTTTGCTATTTAAATAATACCGAATCGCTCCAGGTGTTTCCGAATGATCAAGTTCCTGCATCCATTCAAAACATGTTGTATGTTGTTTGTGTCAACGGCACAAGTGTAGAAATATTCACACGTATGATGCTGATGCCAGTCTTTTGAAACATGCTGAATGTCTGGCCGAAGGCTTATCTCTCCTTTCACAATTTTCTTAAAAAATAAAAATATAAGTCAGCATTCTATGGATAACACAAATCTACTAATCTGTTATTGTATAAATTCCTTTTTCTTCACAGTACTCACATCGAAGGTTAATTATCAACAGATTGATTTATAAATAGCATAGCTCCCAGATTTTTAACCTAGAGAGGTTCTCTGAGACATAGGCCCCTCCAATCTCATTTAAAGACCGATTAAATCTTGGCACCATGACAAATTAGACACAAGCTTCCATTTGTAAAAATAACACAATTTACAATCACATCAGATTTAAAATGATTCATACAGTGCATACTATAACAAAGAAACGATAAAATGATAATATTGTTCTTATGTGAAATAAACAAGAGAAACGAAGTCAAAGAAAGAGGAAGAAATTTGAATTTTAAACCAAAAATGTCAATACTCACAATAAATAAATGTTTTATGTACACTGCCGTTTTTATTATGTCTGGGTTAACATCTGGTCGTGAACCTGACCGTGAACCCCTCCTTTTTTTTGAATCACCATCTCGTTTCAGAAACGAGTCGAGGAATTCAAGTTTCTCAGTGTCTGTAAATGTAAATAAATCAAATATTTGAGTGGTCAATCAATCATTTAGTCAATTGAGCTGCATTCAGTTATCACTCTTTCATGGATCCGTTGATCCATCCATCCAAAAAAATCAATTCCCTGCTTATGACTAAATGACATGCATAAAATAGACTGCTGCCTCTAATAGTCTAAATAATTGTACGTGATAGAAGTCCCACAAAAACCAAAAACAAGCAAATCTATCTTTGTATGAAAAAATAACATAAATAATCCTCATTATCAAAGCTATAAAGATAGTTTGAGATCACAAACCACTTCTGACATTTTTTCTGAGATAATCGAATATTAGAAATAAGAAAATTCCGTTTTTGAAAGACAGACTGTATGACATGAAACAAAACTCTATAAGACTATTGTTATATATGCATATAAAAGTTACGTAGACTCTCTTAGAGAGCCTTTGATATGACAAATCTTTGCTAAATGTCTGCGAAAGACATGTAAAACTCGTAGATAAGAAAATATAAGAAAAGATATTTAAATGACCGAAAGGAAAATAAAACGAAGAGAAGAAAGCAAACAGAGACGTATATGAAGTTGTTCCTACAAAAAATACGAAAACTCCCTCTAACGCACACCAAAAGTCTCAAACAGGATGCCTAAGTATCATTTAAAAAATACTTTGAAATTGTCTTAGCAGTAAATGAGAGAGGAAAAAGAACGGACAAATTACTTGATGGATTAAATGTGTCGTAGTCAGGAAAGATATCTGGATATTTTTCAACCAACTCATGGATCGATCGTCCCCGACACACCTTTTCTGAGAGAATATCGATCTTGTTGATGAACAAGAGAATGGACACATTTCGTAGAAATCTGTAACGATATTACCACTCTGATGAAAACATATATGACAATTTGACATCTATAGTAACTTATATCAATCCCAAATCGTAATATGTAGATTCTTCGTGTGTACATTCAGGGACAGATTCAGCGTCAATTTAAAGTTCACCTTCAGTAACAGATTTAGAGTCAGTTATAAGTGTACATTAAGGGACATACTTAGCGTCTATTTTATGCTACCGTTAAAAAGAAAAATAAATGGAAGATAACAGTTGAGCATATTTGTCACCTGACAAATTTGTCTAAACAATTGACGCAAAAATGCATTGGTAAAAAAATTACTTCTCTCTCTCTCTCTCTCTCTCTCTCTCTCTCTCTCTCTCTCTCTCTCTCTCTCTCTCTCTCTCTCTCTCTCTCTCTCTCTCTCTCTCTCTCTCTCTCTTCATTCATCTGTATAAATTTTCTTTTTCTATTTATATATCCATCAATATATTTGCCACTTATTATTCTACTATGGGTCAATAAGTATTTTAACTAATACGTTGAATGAATATTTTCATAATAATGATAGTTACCGGTTTTTCCATACTTGTTCAAAAATTTCAAGCGCCTCAAGGAGTCTGTTTTTGGAAGAATCCTCTCTGAGATTTTGATCCAAGCTGCTACAGTCAGCCAAAAACAAGATGGCCTCCACGCTATCAAACATCTGTATCCACTTTTTCCTTTCTCCCCTCTGACCACCAACATCATACACGCTAACAATATGAAGATATGAAATTCAGATTACAATTTAAAATGCTTAAAATGCTAACAGATACTTTTGTTCATCGCTTCCGATTTAAAAATAAACAATATATTCAACAATTATGATAGATATTGTAAATCAACATGAAAAGCGTATGAACTTCGAACAGATTATCTATTGGCTTATGCTCTAAAGACTTATTTACTATACATACACACACACACACATACATACATACATACATACATACATACATACATACATACATACATACATACATACATACATACATACATACATACATACATACATACATACATACATACATACATACATACATACATACATACATACATACATACATACATACATACATACATACATACATACATACATACATACATACATACATACATACATACATACATACATACATACATACATACATACATACATATAGGGTTGACAAGTGGGAAAAGCAAACGAGAATATATCTCCGGGGTCAGTGGCCGTAAGGAAGCCCTTGCCGATCAACGTTTTTGTTTTATAAAAGAAAAGTTTTGTTTGAACAAGAACTAGGAGAGGTTCGGGTGTTTCTTACCCCAGTTCCGGTGATCGCTCTCTAAGGCCACATTCATGCATACATCATGCTTACATACTTGCACAGTTACGTGCTTATATTTCTGGCGTACCTAAATTTGACCTGTTGTCCAGCATCTGGGACATCAAATTCAATATGTTGTATAGAGGTTGTTGTGACTCGACACCGAAGGATATCCTTGAAAAAGAATAGTAATACTTCTTCTGAAGAACTATTGAAACCCTAACGATGTAGCGGTAACATGACTTTTTAAATATGAATATGCAACTAAAGAGTAATGAAAAATGCAGACACATTTACTTTCTCAAGAAATGATTGGCTTATGCTCCAAAGACTTATTTACTATACATACACACATAATAATAATAATAATAATAATAATAATAATAATAATAATAATAATAATAATAATAATAATAATAACAACAACAACAACAACAATAATAATAATAATAATAATAATAATAATAATAATAATAATAATAATAATAATAATAACAATAATAATAATAATAATAATAATAATAATAATAATAATAATAATAATAATAATAATAATAATAATCAGAAGAAAAAATAAGAAGAAGAAGAAGAAGAAGAAGAAGAAGAAGAAGAAGAAGAAGAAGAACAATAACAACAACAACAACAAGAAGAACAACAACAACATGAACAAGAAATAGAACAAGAACAAGCACAAGAAGAACAAGAACAAGAACAACAAGAAAAAGAAGAAGAACGAGGAAAAGCACAAAAAACAAGAATAACAAGGACAAGACCAAGAAGGACAAGAACAAGAACAAGAAAAAGAAGGACAAGAACAATAACAAGAACAAGATCAAAAAGAATAAGAAGGACAAGAACAAGAATAACAAGAACAAGAAGGACAAGAACAGGAACAAGAATAACAATAACAAGAACAAGAAGAACAAGAAGGACAAAAACAAGAAGGACAAGAGCAAGAACTAGAAGGACAAGAACAACAACTGGAAGAACAAGAAGGACGAGAAAAAGAACAAGAATAATAAGAACAAGAGCAAGAAGGACAAGAACAAGTACAAGAAGGAGAAGAACAAGGACAAGAAAAAGAACAATAACAGGAAGGACAAGAACAAGAACAAGAACAAGAATAACAAGAAAAAGAACAAAAATGACAAAATCAATAACAAGAAGAAAAAGAACAAGTAGGACAAGAACAAGCAGGACAAGAAAAGAGCAAGAAGGACAAGAAGAAAAAGAAAAAGAAGAAGAAGAACAACAACAACAATAACAAGAACAAGAAGGATAAGAACAAGAACAAGAATAACAAGAACAAGAACAAGAAGAACAAGAACAAGAATATGAAGGACAAAAACAAGAACAAGAAGGACAATAACAAGAACAAGAAGAACAAGAACAAGAAGGACAAGAACAAGAACTTAAACAAGAACAAGAACGACAAGAACAAGAAGAATAAGAATAAGAAGGACAAGAACAAGAACAAGAATACGAACCTGATCTGTAGGGATATAGTCAGTTTGTCGTATGTCGCCGATTCGATCGAGGAAGCTAAGTAAGAAAGAAATAAAGTGAAAATTTTAACAACTGAGCCGAAGAGCACAATATCTGAATGAACAACACTAATAAATTAAAACTAGTTTTTAAATATACAAAATTCATATCCTATATTTGCATGTTTAAATACATTAAAAACGGACAAATTTTAACGGAATACATTTAAAAGATTGCAAAGTAAATTGGTAAAAAATCGTGGAAACTTAAAATAGAAATCTAAGCGAAATGTTCATAAATGTATGTATGTGTGTGTGTTTGTGTTTGTGTGTGTGTTTAAAAATTAAGAAAGATACAGCCTGTCGGATTGATAGTAGATAAAATGTGTCGTTACTTACTATTTAGCAGAATCTAACAGCTGATACTCATGCGATCGTGAAAAACATTCTTGTACGCCACCATCTTCCCACAATCTCGCCGTATACTCCATAAATTCCTACAAGAGAAAGCATATTGAATTGTGTTCTCAAATATAAGACAACGATAGTACAGAATGGCTATAAAATGGTAGACTAACGATGGAGCACAATATTTTATGATTTAAAGAAAATACACATCCTAAGTCTATGCCGTCACAACATTGTATAGAAATGTTTGAAACGAATTTATTCTGGTTTATTGGAATTACTTTTCCAATCCTTTATATGCATAACGAAATGAAAAGCACCCAAGAAACAAATAGTCTTTATTTTTATGCAGATAAGGTACATTGATTGATTCCATGACTAGTTTGTCTTTCAAGCTTTAGAAACATTATATTCAGATAAATCATCCTTTCTCACAAATTTAAAGTTGTTAGAGCAAAGACAAATAATAAAAAAGACAAAATTAAAACCGAATTTGCGAAGAAAACTTTTCTTGATTAGGTTATTAAATTATGCAAAGTTGATTCGGATGGAAAAAACTAAATTGCTGACAAAGTTTGTAAGCAAATAAATAATCCATTCATCGTAAGAGATCAAAAATACGATGATCAAAGAAGCTCAGAAACGATAAAGTTTTATTTACTCGCACAAAGTAAATAGCTTGCCATGTCCTAACTATAATAACATGCACCGTGGTGGAATTGATCTTGTCCAATAACTTGTTCAACAGAAAAGATGTTTTTTTTGGGGTTTTTTTCTTAAACTTACTGACAAATATATTCCGGGCTCAATGGTCGATGAAAGGAAGGCAATTATTCCAAAATAGATATTTTATAATTGTAAAGAAACAATTAACAGATCTATTCAAAACTGGTTGATACCAGTTTGAATATTTATTCTGGGTCATTCTTCTGGCTGATATCTAGCACAGCATCTAGACCGATATTTAGGTCTTATTTTTTTTTTACTTTCAGAAAAGATCGTAAATATCGATAAAGATTTAAGATGAAAAGATTAAATAACTAGCCCAAAATCCGAAAAGCATTATTAATGACAAGAAATTAAAACGAAACAAAAAGTAGAATTTATTTATTAGATAAAATTGACCGAAATACGCAGTGCACTAGTGACAAGATTACATATTTTACCTGACACTACGAATATTTAAATATGACATGATTTTCATCCAAACAGACCTTGTTTCTGATTGAATGTATACATATGAGAACTTACGCCATTTTCAATGTTCATTTATTATATCAGGACTCATTTTACATATAGATCAATGGTGTGTATTCACATCATGAATGCAGTTTAAATCACATAAAAGCTATTGTGTTATGACGATCTTTTGATCTTGTTCTTGATTTTTCATTTCGTATAACCTTCATCTTTTTGTAGTTTTGGCAATTAGATAGATAGATAGATAGATAGATAGATAGATAGATAGATAGATAGATAGATAGATAGATAGATAGATAGATAGATAGATAGATAGATAGATAGATAGATAGATAGATAGATAGATAGATAGATAGATAGATAGATAGATAGATAGATAGATAGATAGATAGATAGATAGATAGATAGATAGATAGATAGATAGATAGATAGATAGATAGATAGATAGATAGATAGATAGATAGATAGATAGATAGATAGATAGATAGATAGATAGATAGATAGATAGATAGATAGATAGATAGATAGATAGATAGATAGATAGATAGATAGATAGATAGATAGATAGATAGATAGATAGATAGATAGATAGATAGATAGATAGATAGATAGATAGATAGATAGATAGATAGATAGATAGATAGATAGATAGATAGATAGATAGATAGATAGATAGATAGATAGATAGATAGATAGATAGATAGATAGATAGATAGATAGATAGATAGATAGATAGATAGATAGATAGATAGATAGATAGATAGATAGATAGATAGATAGATAGATAGATAGATAGATAGATAGATAGATAGATAGATAGATAGATAGATAGATAGATAGATAGATAGATAGATAGATAGATAGATAGATAGATAGATAGATAGATAGATAGATAGATAGATAGATAGATAGATAGATAGATAGATAGATAGATAGATAGATAGATAGATAGATAGATAGATAGATAGATAGATAGATAGATAGATAGATAGATAGATAGATAGATAGATAGATAGATAGATAGATAGATAGATAGATAGATAGATAGATAGATAGATAGATAGATAGATAGATAGATAGATAGATAGATAGATAGATAGATAGATAGATAGATAGATAGATAGATAGATAGATAGATAGATAGATAGATAGATAGATAGATAGATAGATAGATAGATAGATAGATAGATAGATAGATAGATAGATAGATAGATAGGTAGGTAGGTAGGTAGGTAGATAGGTAGGTAGATAGATAGATAGATAGATAGATAGATAGATAGATAGATAGATAGATAGATAGGTAGGTAGGTAGGTAGGTAGATAGATAGATAGATAGGTAGATAGGTAGGTAGGTAGGTAGGTAGATAGATAGATAGATAGATAGATAGATAGATAGATAGATAGATAGATAGATAGATAGATAGATAGATAGATAGATAGATAGATAGATAGATAGATAGATAGATAGATAGATAGATAGACCAGTATCCGCAACATGTCTATATTGGCTGGTTAAGGCATAATGCACCTATAGGTTTAATTCATGTAGAAACAGCTATGTTGAGTTTTTAAAGCACAACGTTGTTCATGTTTTACTGGTTTGTTTTGTCTATGTCTTGTTTATGCCTTTGAAAATGACTTATTAAGAAATTTAAGGGCTCAGGCTATTCATATACTAGTTTTGCACTGTTCGTCGTCAGTTTATTGCATCTCACCAAATCAATCCCTGATATACGTGATCATTTCCTGGATCCAGTGTATTTCAAAGAGCTGTTTTATGCCATATGATTTGTATTCTTATATATATATATATATATATATATATATATATATATATATATATATATATATATATATATATATATATATATATATATATATATATATATATATATATATATATATATATGTATGTGTGTGTGTGTGTGTGTGTGTGTATGTGTAATATGATTTGACTATTTTTAACCGTATAGGCATTTTGCACTTTTCTGCATCACATCACGCATATCCAAGCTAGCATAAGTGCACTTTTGCACTACTATACATGTACGTATCATGCCGTAATTTATAGGCTGGTATTTATGTGTATATACTTTGGGTCATGCATCACATTGAGTGTTATGAGTGAGCTACCTTTGTATTGTGAACGTCATCGTCGCCAGCTTTTTTTAGAATAAAATCCATTTCTTGTTGGTTCTCGCCATGCTCCAGAGAAATTCCAAGCTGTTGCATTGCCAGAAGAATCATCTGAAATTTGATTTGAAAAGGCTTAAATTAAAACGCAATCTTGAAATACTTTAACTCAAGGTGATTTAAAAATTTATGAAAGAAATTAAATGCTCATCTCTGATTATTGCCGTATTTTCTCTACTTGCCATCACCACGCGCAACATTGTAACAGACACCATACTGTCACTTCTGATTCTTTCGTAGAATTAAGATAATAATAATAATAATAATAATAATAATAATAATAATAATAATAATAATAATGATAATAATAATACCACACTTAAATAATAATAATAATAATAATAATAATAATAATAATAATAATAATAATAATAATAATAATACCACACTTAAATAATAATAATAATAATAATAATAATAATAATAATAATAATAATAATAATAATAATAATAATAATAATAATAATAATAATAATGATAATAATAAAAATGAAGCCTACTTGCACTGACAATATATTTTATAGATTAATAATTTAATAATATAATTCACGAAATGTATGACATCTGTTGACTGCATATGGAACAACTCTGATGAATAAAATATAAGAGAACACATAAAAAGAAAGTACTCAAGAACAGCTACAATCTTAATTTATTTAAACAACGTCTTTTTAAAATGGTACAATCAAATAGTTCAGCATATTAAGGGACAAAAGATGATAAATAAGTTGTGACCAAATTCTTTTTCTAAACAGATACTCAGCATGCAAACCGGCAACACATATGGAAATTACGTGACAAATGTGTGATCAAATACTAGACCCGTGTTTGCCTAGGTTACCAAAAAGAACTGAAGTACACAAAAATGATCGCATTAAGTACGTCCTTTACCAAGCGAATTGCAATATTAGATGACATATCAAAGAATATACAACGATAAGATTACATAGCAAAAATCATAAAACTACAACAAAAAAAACCTGCTGACTTACTTTCGGAAGTAAACCATGTCAAATCTTTAAATATATTTTTGTTGTTGAAATAGATCATTTTTAAGAATGATATCACAACGTCCATGCATCTGAGATATATTGCGAATTCGTTCAACGTAGATGTGCCCTGGCACGCAAATTGAATGTTGTCCGTAAATTGTCGTTTAGACAGTGAGAACAATAAGAATGCGATTATCGAAAGAGGAGCGCAAGTTTCTCAGTGGGATATACATATGGGTGAGGCACACATGTATATTTCTATGCTTGTTTCCTGACAGAACGGTTAGCCAGTGAAAGTTACAGAGCAGTGGGATGTGTTCCCAGTTCCTCGCGCTTTAAGGTAGATCGGAGAACTTGTGTTTTGAGCAATATCGATAACGTTTCTGTAGTAAATTCTTACACGAATCAAATAGAATGAATTGCAGTCATCCAGTTTTGAAAGTACTAAGAGTGGATGGATGGATGGATGGATGGATGGATGGATGGATGGATGGATGGATGGATGGATGGATGGATGGATGGATGGATGGATGGATGGATGGATGGATGGATGAGTATGTTTGTGGTTTCTGGGTAAGCTCGGTTTGTATCCTTTGATTGAATGCTATCAATTATGTTTGCATATGTGTCCTCAAAGATATTATAATGTCGACATTTGCTGACATAATTCCATCTGTGGGCTACATTTTATCGATTCTATTTTAATGGATGATGTATATGAACACTGACATTTTAAATTATTTTATAATATTAATCACAAAAATGTTGTCATAAATGATAAAATTTATAAAGACTTACAACAATTGACTCTTTGATATTTCTTCTGATGTCCGTAATCTTCCTTACCCGTTCTCTGAATTAAAAATTGACCAAGCTAATAAATAAATGAATTTGAAAAAAGTGAGAAAAAGTTGAAAAGGCTTCATAGTACATTGAGCGACTGATCGCTAAGAAAGTATTCGTTCAGAATGTGTTATTTTTTTTTTTCTTTGAAAGAAAATTAATTATAGGACCTTACATAAAATTGGAAACATTAAGGGAGGTATTGGTGATAATCGTATTTAATTCTAAATAGTTAAGGATAATGTACATCCCTTATAAATCAATACAATATTGTCGCATCCATCTGTGGAAATTAAAAGAATATTTATTTTTTATTTCCAGAAATGAGGAGATTAAAATATACAAATTGCAATATACTTACTGTGTATCGAATCCATTAATGTGGATTATCCTCATCTGCTTTGTTATTGTGCTTTTTCCAGATTCCCCAGTACCTGTATATATATATATATATATATATATATATATATATATATATATATATATATATATATATATATATATATATATATATATATATATATATATATAGAAAGAAAGACAGACAGACAGACATACCGAGACAGGGACAGAGAGACAGACAGAGACAAAGAGACGGAGACAGACAGACAGTCATGTCAAAATAATCTTTGTTTCATCATGACAAAATAATTTTAGGCAGTGGTGGTGGTGGAAAGAAGGAGCGACCAAACAAATGAAGATATAGATCAAAAGAAACATCGTAATAGCGATTAGGAGCGGGAGGAGGTACCATCTAGTAAAATAGAGGAATAATAATATTTTTTCTAAGGACACTATTTAGTCAGAATTAAAACAGATGTATTAGATAAAAATAAGTAGAGGCATTGAACAGGGTTACGGGATTGAACATTATCTTTCTTTAAGACTGGCAACATCTCTCTCTCTCTCTCTCTCTCTCTCTCTCTCTCTCTCTCTCTCTCTCTCTCTCTCTCTCTCTCTCTCTCTCTCTCTCTCTCTCTCTCTCTCTCGTGTGCCTAAGTATGCTGATGTATTATTACAAAGAAAGGAAAAAGCAATATATTTACTGAGCTGATTAGTGTAATTATTTTCGAAAAAGCTGATATAGAAACCGATCTTATTCATTGTAGTCTCGGGGATTATATTTTAAATAAAGAATTGTTTGTGTGTGTAAGAGAGAGAGAGAGAGAGAGAGAGAGAGAGAGAGAGAGAGAGAGAGAGAGAGAGAGAGAGAGAGAGAGAAAGAGAAAGAGTGTGTGTGTGTGTGTGTGTGTGTGTGTGTGTGTGTGTGTTGCGAGTAAAATGACCCTGCTAGGCGATGTTGTAATAACTGATTTGTTGCAATATGTGTGTCGAAAATACCAATGATGCAAAGAACTTGGAAAGGTGTTCCTTATTAAAAACTTGGTTTTGTGAAGCTTGAGTGAATTCTTGCTTTGAAGTGTGATATCGCTTTGAAGTGATATGTTACTTTGAAGTGGAATATTGTTTGGAAGTGAGACATTGTTCTGAAGTGGGATATCGCTTTTGCTTTGATGTGAGATATTGTTTGAAAGTGAGATATTGCTTAGAAATGGGGTATGGATTGGATATGAGATATTGTATTGAAGAAAACAATAATTTATAGCATCATATTATAACTTTATATTATTTTATATTTATTTATAATTTTTATTTAATTTTATGATTATTTTTCTTCTATTTTGTTGTAGTTGGGGTATTGAGTGATTATAGCGTACGAGTCCATATACATATTTTCACTACATATCTTAGAAAAACAAACTCATCTTTAATCAAACTAAAATAAGTTTGAAACGGTTGACAAGCAAATAAATAAATACCTAAAAGCAAAAGTTTCAGCCTCTTTAAATCATCTTTGTGATGTTCTTTTAGAAGTTTGCTCAGTTCCTTGTCTCGACAGTGCGCTCGTTTGGCTTCTTCCTGTGTGGCGTAGTGTAAAAGCTCCCCCTGAAAACAGTTCCGTCCTATGCATGACATAACCCCGTCTTTCATTTGGGTAAGTGAGCAACTCTTGAACATACGCTAATGTTCTATACCTGTTGTGACGAAAGTCTAAAGTATTGCATAGAGTTTAACCAAAGTCAACGTTATTAAATACTGACTCCAAAAGTCTCAGCAAAAGGGTGATGTCACATATAGAATCCAAACGTGTCAGTTTTGTTTTAAACTGACTCATCAACTGTACATGTTTCAGAAGCCCGAAGACTGTTAGGTCCGTAATCCGTAGGAATCATGCGATGCAACCATGTCTATCTCGTTTCGGAAGTGGTGATTGTTGCCAACTCAGGTAACTATGGCGTACTTAATTCAAGATTAAATAACACGAAAAAAAAAAAAAAACGTTCATGTCCAGGTAAAGAGGTGTAGTCTTGAAGTAACAACTTTTTTATCTTTCATGAACTTGTTGTCTTCGCTTCTTTCACATAGCTCGGCCCTGAAGCTGATAACGAAAATAATTATTACAGTCAGGACTACATATATATGTTCATGATAAATCTAAACAAACAAAAATAAGTAAAAGTTTATTTCATGCAGTTGTAGATGCAACAATATGGCAGTTGACAATGAGAATCAAAGCTCGAATAACTCCTTTCATTTTGTCCTGATTTCAGCAGGTAATTTTCTAATTGTATTATTCGTTTCGCTTAATACAAATATAGTTTTGTATTTTCTTATCTAGAAAAAAAACCTCTCAAATTATAATAGTTAGGTTCTTACTTTGAAGTGGGATATTGTTTGGAAGTGAGATATTGCTTAGAAGTGGGATATGGATTGGATATGAGATATTGTATTGAAGAAAACAAAAATTTATAACATCATATTATAACATTATATTATTTTTTATTTATTTATAGTTTTTAAATGATTTTATGATTTTTTTCCTTCTATTTTGGTGTGGTTGGGGTATTGAGTGATTATAGCGTACGAGTCCATATACATATTTTCACTACATATCGTAATCTTTCTACACGAATTTTGCCTTTCGACCAACTCTGCCCTTGTCTACTGATCCTGAATTGGCTTCGATGTTTCAAAAATATTTGTCCACACCTATGTATAAGTCCCAATTGTATCTAAAGCTCTGATATTGACAACAGTTTTATGGGCATATTCAAAGTTAGATATGTATTGAATAGAGGGGAGTGTTGTGATCCATGGGGAAAACATCCATGGAAAACGTTATTCCTTACGAATTATCAGCGACTCAAAATGACGAAAAGTGTCACTGTTTTATCTATTTTAATCATTTGTCAATCCTGTCATAGCCATGAATAAGCACCTATAATCTCTACATGCAGACGCAGATGGATGGATGGATGGATGCGTGGATGGATGGATGGATGGATGGATGGATGGATGGATGGATGGATGGATGGATGGATGGATGGATGAACGGACTGATTAAATGAAATTTTCTTGGTTACTACAAAACCAATGAATATTACTAATATTTTTTCTGTAGCTAAATAAGATTCTTAAATGAGAAGTTCACAAAATAATACAAAAATTGCTCATTCTCTGATCAGCAGAATTAATTTAATGGATATATTGTCGGAGAGATGGAACATTATATTGCCGACCAATCGTAACAACTTGTTTGTTACAATTTTGGGGCTTTGTTCTTAAATGCAGGTGTGTGCGGCACAACAAAGGACGAGTACTTCAAACACAAACAATTTTCTCTCCTCATTTTACGTTGGGATCAGTATTTAGCTATGCGCTACAGCTGGCATTTTATAATGTTTACCTTTCCATATGCCACTGGAAAGGTGAACTCAAAGTGGTCGCCTATGTAAACTGTTACCTCAGTGCTGGGTTATATTTTGACATTTTATCACAACCACGTTTCTATATTTGGAAAATTTAATGCCCCCGTATTCATTTCAACGCACTCATTCCGATAAAAGGTTGATTCATACCTTTAATCAGCAGTGTGAACAATACACTGTTGCGAAAGTATGGCAGAATAATTACGTTGTTATCATTCGTATGAAGAATATTCATATTTTATACTTATACTCGTCAAATTAGCTCGCTTCTACTGATAACAATATTAATACTAATAAACCAACTACTACTGCTGCTAATACAACCACTACTACTGTTACAAATATTACTACTACTACTAGTAATAATATAAAATAATAATATTAATACTAATAAACCAACTACTACTGCTGCTAATACAACCACTACTACTGTTACAACAACAACTACTACTACTACTAGTAATAATAATAATAATAATAATAATAATAATAATAATAATAATAATAATAATAATAATAGTTCAACTACTACTAAAAGCAGTGTTGAAATCATTCATAATCTATAATTAGATAAATTATTGATAATACCTCACCAATAATAATGGCGATATATTACTAAGATTCGGTCTGCATTTAACTGTTTTGAAGGACAATTGCTTAGCTACTACCGTTGACACTTAACTAATTTACATTGGTAACACGTTATTGACAAGAAATGAAAGGTAGTTAATTTGTTGAAAATATAAAATTGCTGGTTTTTTTTTTAAAAAAAAATAATTATAGCAAATTTTTATTTCAGTTGAGTCAAATGTTTTTAGTACAATAACATTATCTGATATATTAGCGTCTAAACCACTGATGATGGGTACTTTCCGGTATGATCTCACTTCTTTATTAAATTGTGCAGTTTGAATTGCGGTCGGTTAAATCTGCACAAAATATTTCGAGATTAAATAATGTGCTTGACAACTTGTAAATCCTGTGGCAATTTCAGATTTCGTCGCCACACACAGCTGTTCAATAAGAAATAACAACCTATCCGATGCAACTACCGCTCATTCGGTTATTTGAAAGTTTTAGGTGGTAAAATGGACCGACGCTCAAGTCAAGTCAGGTAACCAAGCAAATAACGCTTTCAAATTAGTGAATTAGAAAAGGCGCATCGGATTGGTTGCTGTAAGTGCTGAATAAAGGGAAGAGCTAAAAACAAAATGTAAGAGGAAAATATAAATGATTTAAAAAGCTAAAGCGACTGTTGTATAAAGGATGATTTGATAACCTTTAAATAGAAAGCTATATGACATAAATCTGTAATGCAAAACCATCAGCATTATTATCATTATTATTATTATTATTATTATTATTATTATTATTATTATTATTATTATTATTATTATTATTATTATTGACTGACATATGTACCCGACCACATCAAAACTGTTTTGTATTCCGTCTACGGTAGCAGTTCCTCTCCGTCGTGTCAGACCCCAAAGTGGGTCTCACCTGGGATCATGTAACTGTGGCATAGTTGCGTGACCTATTTTGCGCGGTCACTAACGTATTGTTTCCTTAAAATCCAGTTAATGGACACCTTTTGTCTACATGAGAGAGAGAGAGAGTGATATTGTCCTTGTTTGAATCAATCAGACAATATGCATTGTGTGATTGTAACTGGAGAATAACAAATTTAGGCCATGGTTTACAATTTTGAGTGAAAATGTTTGGCCATTTACTGTTTTGGTTGTTAAAGACGGTATTTAAAATGGGTTACTTGTATCTAATGATCCGAGCCAAGAGGTACCAAATATTGTCTGTATCCTTTCAAAGACAATCAAGTAGGTTTGAGACGCTATTGCATATTGGTATTTTTGCATTTTATTGTGGAACTGACCAATCACATGACCCCATTTTTCAGCATGCCACATCCTATTAAAACAAATTTGATTGATTGCTAATCAAGCCAATGCGAACTAGTGTGCTGCTAATTTCATAAAAGTTGGTTGAAAAATGATGTTATAAAGACTTCAATCTAAAATTTGGTTTTAGTGCCAATCAACTACGTGATAGACATCAGACAAACAATGCCAGTGGATTCCATCATTGTCCTTGTGATAACGTATTGCGTGATACCATTTCTCGTGACATTATTGGTGAGTGGCCCACGAATGATAGCTGCATACTTTTTACTTTAATTGAACTATATCCAAAGGAAATATAACCAACATTCATCAGCGTAGAAAATCATATAAAATCAACGCAAATTAGTGTCAATTGTCAGAACACTTGTAAATATCTGATGAAAAATGGCAAGAAAATGGTTAATTTGTCACGATTTGAAACTTGTATTAAAGTACAGAGTGGAAGACATACAGCAGACGGAGAATAAGCCTCAAACTCCAACAAGGTGTTTTCGTGCCCGTATATCACGTGATATTGTCATCTTAACTAGCGATAGTATTGGTTGATAATTATCTGCACCCGTAGGGTTTGAGAAAAAGGGTAGTGAGCGATACCTTAATTACATTAATGAGAGAGAGAGAGAGAGAGAGAGAGAGAGAGAGAGAGAGAGAGAGAGAGAGAGAGAGAGAGAGAGAGAGAGAGAGAGAGAGATAACAATTTTCCAGTCATATCATTGAGGTGTGACAATTTTATAGTGATGTCTAGCACCGGGATATCAAACTGCAGACATGTAGCAATATATCCCACACTGTCACATTATATTGACACGAGGCTGACTAGTCATAACACTAACCTCTTAACGAAGAGCGACTAACTAGTTAACTAAAATATCACAAAACTATGACACGAATCACCTTGCACTACCATAACACATGTAAACTTAGTGTTACAGAAATTATAATCGATATAACAATGCTGAAAAATTTACACTTTGTTTTCATCAAATGTATTGAAAAACAGGAAGATAATGTTTTGTCGAAGTCGCTATACTTCACTCACCTTTGAAACTGAGATATTTTTTTTAATTATTTACTCCGATATTGGCGAAATTAATGAATTTGTTTCAACCATCCGTCTTGTCTATTGACTGGGGGATAAATGGCTCGGGTTCCTTGCACGAGGAAATTAGACATAATACATTAAGATTACCACGGCATGTTTGATAAGGGCAGATAAACATCATGCCTCTTAAATTACAGCTAGTTTGCAATATGTGTTAACTACAAATGGACAATCTGCGCATAACTTCATGGGTAACCGGTGGGTTTTCAGCTTCGACCTATAAATAAATGTAGATTAATTTTTAAGTATTATTATCATCGTTGTCGTCATTGTCGTCAAAATTGTAACCATTTCCATCAACTATTATTATTATTATTATTATTATTATTATTATTATTATTATTATTATTATTATTATTATTATTATTATTCACAAAGGTACCAACTAGTACCAGGTTATGAACATATAAGCCTGCGTTTTGTCTGTAATTGGAGACACTAATGTAGGACAAGTTGATTTGTTAAGAGAGCTATTTTTGAGACACCAATCTCTATCAAGAACCGTTTTTAAACTATTTCACACTTTGAACTAGCATGACAAGGCCTTGCTGCCTTTTATAGCTCCTTTTGTGGCTATAAGCCAGCGTCGTGCCCAGGTATTTGAGCCACAATGAACAAAGCACAAAAGCATGTCGAATATAGGCTGTCCTTTGAAATTGTATTTTTAAATTGAATAGAAGAATGTCTGTGTCAGGGTAAATTTTTAGTCCATGACTAAATGTAGATAAAAATGTATTGCATTTGGAAATCTGATGTTGCGCTATTCGTTGAAGATATGATTATGTTAAAACATTATCTCAACGTCCTAATTAGCAGTTTTTGTAATTCGCAAGTTAACATGACACGGATAGTTTGATAAACGTCTTTTTTTAACAGGACTGAATCGTACATAGCGAGAAAACGATATTAGTTGTTGAGTCTTTACTTATTAAATATAATTACATAAATATTATCTTTTTAATTATTTAGTCATTCAAAGAAATTATAAGTTGCGATTCAAACATGGAAGACAATTTACCAAATTTTCGTTATTTCAGGTTACCATATATGCTGGCAGTTAAGCAAGGTCTAACTGAAAAAAAGACCTAGATCTACTGCCGCAAACATAGATATGTAGATTTGGATAGATGCTGCTTGCAGTTTGATCAGACTTATAAGCGATTATATACGGTAAATCAACATTTCTATAAAGATGAATATATATATATATATATATATATATATATATATATCTATATATATATATATATATATATATATATATATATATATATATATATATATATATATATATATATATATATATGTGTATATATATATATATATATATATATATATATATATATGTGTGTGTGTATATATACATATATATATACATACATACATACATACATACATACATACATACATACATACATACATACATACATACATACATACATACATACATACATACATACATACATACATACATACATACATACATACATACATACATACATACATACATACATTGATTATTATATGTGTAAATATATTCACATCTAATAAATATAAAATTTTCCGGAATGTTCAATTAGTCTTTTGTTGCCTCATCGTTGTTTTTATAATAACTTGATTCCAGCAAGTAAAATCTACATTAGAGCTATTCCTCCCGTATTTAAATTAATATTAAATTACAATTTTGTGCAAGCTTGTTCTTTTAATAGTAATAATATTAAGAAGAAGTAAAAGAAAAACAAGAACAAAAAGAGGAACAATAACACAAAAAAAAACACGAATAAGAAAGAATGTTTGGGCCAGATTTTAAAGCTATACAGTAGTAAAAACTTTTAATTGGTCTTTTAAATGACGTTTTTCTTAAACCATATCTCCAGTAATACTTATCACCACTATCCAATTCTTCCTCTCCCACTCACAACCATATTGCTTCCTTTATTAAATATTATTCAAGAAATTTATTTATTTATTTAGAATTTATTTATTCAAAGAAAATATTTGGATTTTAATTTTCACATGTGAATCTTTGATACGGAAATCTTAACCTAATTACGTGTTCTGTCTGTTTGTGTGTGTGTCTGTGTTTGGTGAATATTATTACTTAAACATCATAACTCGATTCTGTTACCTTATGCTTACGGTTTGAGAGCTATAGACAACTTTACAATTGAATCTAGTAGAACATATATCAAAGAAGCGCCATATAACAAAAAAAGCCAAAGAGTAATATATAATAATCACAGACATAATTTCAGAGGATCTTGGGTTTTATAATGACTAATAATGAATTGCCTTACCTACCTACCTACCTACCTACTTACCTACCTACCTACCTACCTACCTACATACATACCTACACACACACAAATCTGCCATTTTCATTTCTATTTTAAGCTATGAATTCTCGATTGATTGATTGACTAGTATTTTTTTTTAAATTTTAACAATAAACTACGTAATATTTGAAATGTAATTTATTGTCATATCATTAGTACAAAAAAACAATATATCAAAACCAATCCTTTCAATGTCACATCACACACATACAATCATATATATATATATATATATATATATATATATATATATATATATATATATATATATATATATATATATATATATATATATATATATATATATATATATATATATATATATATATATATATATATATGACCTTAAAATAAAAATTATATTATGTACAATGTTAAATAGATTATATTCCTTTTATTCCTTTTAAGAGAAATACTAGTACAGTCATTTTGTAGCATGTACGAAATAAAATTTAAATTAAGCATTACTTGGGTATTATTTGAGGTTAATATACGTTGACAACCCTACGTTAACTTGAGGTCAGTAACATCGACGAGCACTACATTTGCTCTTGCTTTTTTGTTATTTCCGTGTACAATTTGTCTGTTTACCTCATCAACAGAAAGTTCAATAAATCGATAGTTAACATTTATTCTATTGCCGCGTTGAAATCGGATCCTTTTTGCCCTATCTGGGCCTCAATTCATGGCGGATTTTTCATAAATAAACCTTTAAATACATACATACATACATACATACATACATACATACATACATACATACATACATACATACATACATACATACATACATACATACATACATACATACATACATACATACATACGTACATACATACATACATTGGAAAAATGGAATCTCATCTACGAAGACATCTGATGATAGAGGACACACAGTTTTACTCACACACACACACACCCAAAAAATAATTGCAGTCAGCAACTGTGGCTTTTATCAAAGACATGTCAGGCTTTGTCTCAGGTAAGTTTTGCTGTGTACAAGGTAGGTAAAGTACACGTTGAAGAAAGAGAGACTGATAAAATTTAATATCGTTTCACTTACCTTTTTGAATGTGCTTGCAGAATGTAGATGCAATGCATACAAAAGAGAACACCTCAAGAATTTGCGTAACAAATCCCGTAAATTTGGACGCTGCTACAATTAGCAATCACATGCCGGGTAAATCCGGTATACATCGATACATTTAAGTTCGCACCGGCTTTAGAATTTCCTCCACGACGCGACGCATACAGGTAAAGCGGCTATTGTGTACCTACTTTGATAGTCTCTCGTCTTTAAAAGGTAACCTGAAGTGATTCGTGCGATAACTATCAATAGGGACAGTCTATTTATAAAGACTTCATGTCGACATTTCTTATTTTGGTATCAGGGTTGCCCTGAGAGTGACCAGCTTATCAAACGAAGAAACTGGTGTAAATAAATATATAAATAAAATAAATATATTTATATAAATAAATACAAATTAAATTTTGATGCCGACGACAGAAGTTCACTTTTACTTGTATAAACACTGTTTCATCAGTTACTATGCAATCTCAAAATAGCACCAACAAACATTGAATAAAGTTGGTTTTGTTCTTTTCACGAACCATACATAACTGCAGACTGAACTTTATAATTATTCACATGTCTAAATTTATACTCACGCACTTTGCCACTCCGTTAGTATTGCAGTTCATATAACATTTTAGTACTGGCATACAGGCACGTGCACACATATAAACCGTGTGTGTGTGTGTGTTTGTGTGTGTGTGTGTGTGAACCTTTTTAAAAAGTTTAATGAAACCGTAGAGACTTGATGAAACTGATCATAATGACTTGATTATGACTTGATTATATTCAAAGTCTAAAAGAAAACTGCAGAATGACTTATAAACATTCAAGAACAAGTAAAATGTAAATATTTGATGAAACGAATTCTGCTCAGATTTAAATCATCCAAAAACAATCTTCATTTTTATTGCTTGTTTAACCTGAATTGTCAGTTAAATAGTACCACGATGGTAAAGCCCATTTTAAATGTAATATACTGAGTAGAATCATATGAAAGTTTAGATTTCGGTAACCGACATAGGTCAGCTCTTTTTCTATCACGTTATTTCATTACTCTTACCCTTTTCGTCGCACGAGTGTATGTGAGATGGGGCACAAATCATACAATTAAAACACTAGCTTGAAAGGATTTTGCAAAGTAAAAGTCCGATAGCATAAACCTATGAAACTGTTATATATTTTTTGGAGATAAAACAAGTAATTTTCGAATTTACAGTTACTACAACAACAGCGACATCACAAAAATGCTGCTACTGGAGAGGCAGCCAGTTTGGTATCTGTGAATGTTATCGCCATTTTAATCTTTAAAAGGCTGCTTCTTGCCCAGCAAAACTCGGTTGCGTAACTAATTGTATTCATTGGTTATGTAAACGATTTGCAAAATATACTTTCTAAGAGTTATACGATTTTCGCCGTCTGTTAAAGGTCACTGGCCACCTATATTGTGCAAACGTGTGTTATTATAGTCATTTAAAAAAACACATTTGCGATGTTTGCCTACCATAAAAATGCTTAATTAGGCTTAAAAAAATCGACTTTGTAGATAAACATTTTTTCGGCAATCTCCCAAAACAATCGGTAGTTTCCGCGTACCAAACACGGATATGACGTACATTTATCCATTCTATTCAACCTAGGCGTTAAAGTGTTTAATTTCCCGACGTAAATATAAGTGTGATATATCTTACGCTCGTGCTTTTGTATCGCAAATATGATGCACTATTTTGCATATAAATGTAACGAAGCGAGTGATGATAGGAAAAATATTTTTTTCCCGAAAGACCTTGTTTACCAGAGAAAAAGAAATGTGAATTCAAGCTGTGAGATCAGTACTGGATTTAGGCATAAGCTAAACAAGCTACAGCTTAGGGCCCCAAAGTCTGAATTCAGTCTTAAAGTCCCCCTCAGATTTATTTTATACCAAATATGGCTTCTATAAGTTTCCATAGCTTAGGGCCTCGCTTTGTCTAAATCCGGCACTGTGTGAGATAGAATAGGGTGAGGGGATGGGAAAGTTGCATCATTAATGCTGGTTTATAGCTAACTTGGCCCAAGACAATTCCGACCAATTAGGAACACAACTCAGCTCGACTTAACTATAATTTGAACCTTTTTTTTTCTTAAAACAACAAGTAGATACTATGTAACATACGTTTTAGTAATGGGTTTTAGGAAAAAGAACTAAATTGAAACAAAATTGATATTCTTTCAAAGAATATAATCATACTTTACAGCGTACATATGTATGAGAGAAAAAACAAGCAGACATTTCTTGCTCGTTCTAATTAAAATATTCATATACATTTTTATGCTAAAAAAAACGCATCTGCACAACGACATTCTCAATTTAAATCTTCTGGTCAAATTACCAGTATTCATTTATTAAACAATAAAATTTAAGAGATAATATTCTACAAAATATGTATACATTTTTCTAAGGGTAGTGAACATGATAGCAAAACTAATTTAAGCAGACCAACAACTGAACGACATGATCTTAAGTGTCATATTGCTAAAAAAAAATGATAAATTTATTTTTATTATCATAGCTGATTAAACATTATAGCACCTTATTAAAACTTTTTTAAACGTACAAATAACTGAACAACAAGAATATAAAATACAAGTTTAGTTTTGTTAAAATATTTAATTTAATGCCAGTTGATAATGCAAGAAACTTAAATTTAATTTCTTTTGTAAACCAGTAAAATGTAAATCTGTATTAATAAAATAGGAATAAATTTATGATATTATTATTCGATCGACTTAATTAGTACCAAGCCAGGCAATTCGACTTAACTTTTGTTGCTGCGTTTTATAAGAAATGTTTCAATAACAAATATAACTAGTTCTGCTTTCTTAAACTCTTGCTCGTAAAAACTACCAGTAATAGGTTCACCTAATAAATCTTCCAGCGAATATGTGACTGGTATTGTTAAAAGTACTTTATCATTAATAAATACTTCCTCGCTCGAGTTATGAGTATATTTTTTCGAATTTCTTTTAGAGAAATTTTAACATTAGCACCAACTTTAAATTTATTATTGATGTACATAATTTTAGTTTGCAAATATTGGATTTGAGATCGCCTTATTTGGAGACATTATTAGAGATTTTTGTTTCATTTATATAATATTAACA
The DNA here is from genome assembly GCA_016746295.1 of Potamilus streckersoni. Lineage (NCBI taxonomy): Eukaryota > Metazoa > Mollusca > Bivalvia > Unionida > Unionidae > Potamilus > Potamilus streckersoni. The sequence goes on from JAEAOA010001170.1 coordinate 222,255, forward strand.
AACAATTTATGCAATTTGTCAATATATTTACTCGTATTTTTAAATGTCAAATCCTTGCCGATTCTCTCCAGGAGCGTGGGATTAAATCTTTGAACAATGACGCTTTTTTCCTCATTTCCTGTAACATGTTTTTAATGTTATTCTGCTCTAAAAACTCTTTACATTTTTTAAAGTTCTGCTCCATAATCAGTCCATATTCTGTTTGGTTTTATTTATGTGTTAACACTAATTCGTATTAATGCATCAGACTTCGTTGTCTCTGTTGTATCCGTAACGGTTATGCTAAACGCGTATTTGATATATATATATATATATATATATATATATATATATATATATATATATATATATATATATATATATATATATATATATATATATATATATATATATATATATATATATATATATATATATATATATATATATATATATATATATATATATATATATATATCTTGCTACTGAACAAGATTTGAGACTTCAAAAAAATCTATCGCCAAGACATCATCAATGGCATTTGTGACAACTTTACGTCGCGGAAACATATTTAGGTTTGTGTAATTCAGATCATATTATTTTTTACCGAGGCCTAATTTATATTTTCCTCCAATAAAACCCTAAGTCAGCCTTCGGTCAACTTTCCCGCATATTTACAGATTTCATATCACGAAGTTCGTCTTACATTACTTTATCGCAGCTGTGTTTCGTTGTCTGCACGTTCAATATCTCTGTAGCAGATATCATGGCATATTGCTATTGCGTCAACTTGATTGCAAGGTTCTTGTCCTGGTAGCGAATTATCGTTTCGTCAAGTTGTTTATCAGTAGGATTATACGGTATAATATATTTATGGCCTAGCAATGTCTAACTGCCTTATGGTTTTACCAATTTGCCAATTAATTTATGTATATCTATACATCTTCCAATTATGTTTCTGTTGTTGCATTTTTGACAATATGTAACAATTTTGTTTTGTTCCATACATAAATCTCTATCACAATCTTACTCTCATGTCATTATTTATTAATAATCTACTAAACACATTTCCGGGAAACCCTATCCGGACACTTTTGTTGTTGTTAAAAATATACGTTTTTTTTTTCAGAGATTACCCAACTACATTACAGCATTATTCTATTATTTTTCTGGGTTTTTTATCTTTTGTTTTCTGTAATAGTTTCACACTTAAGAAAATATGTTGACATTGTATATCAGTGAGTTTATATACAATTAATCGCAGTCTCATTAGCGTTAGGAGGTTGTTCGTCAATTACAAAATAATGTTTTTAAAATCCTGATTTTTGGTCAACTGTTTAATGAATAATGCGCAATAGTATCCACAAGTAGAAGTTTCAACTGGTTGAATTTGATTACAAGAATGTATTATCTTTTACACGTATACTTATTAATTGCCTCACTTGGTGAAATTACGAAAGAGTCAATATAATTGCCATCACAAACAGCTACCCAATGTGTTCCAGATCCGTCACTAAAATCTTGTATAGTTTTAATGCACGAACCTAGCGTCTCTGGAATCATCATAAGTTCACTTTAAGAATAAACTCCACTTTAATGTTTTACTTTTCAGTTTATCAAGTATATCAAAGTTACTTAAGGCGGCCGACTTCTTCTCCATGTTTCTGGTAACATTAGTCATCATCCTAACAGACCAAGCAATAGACTTCACGCTAATCCTGCTATTAATAGAGCAATTTGAATAAATTCATCTTTTCTCCTCAGTCTTTTTTCGTTGTTGTCTTTCTTTTTACTGTTTTTCGTTTGAGCATATTTATCTTTAGACAAAATATTCCTTTTTTCCATGACATTCAACTTCTTTTTTCGTTGCGCCAGATACTACTCCAGACGTTGCTGCTAGTCGTTTTGTACCGAGAATTGGCAAAAGTTTAGGTATTAATGTTTTGACCGTTACAAATAGTGCTGGATAGAAGAAACCACATTGTTTTGACATTGCTGTTATTTGTGCAGCACTTAAATTTATAACAAAAGGATTGTATCGGCTATACTTGTTTACTTATTTTTTTTGGGGGTCAACATTAATTTTGTTAAAATGCCTGTTTGTGCGTTAGGTTTTATTTTTATTGAAACTTGCCGTTGTTGAGCAAAATGAGCTGATATTTTTTTTAACTTAACCATCATTTAAATATATTTCTTTTACAAATTATTTTATCATCTTATATTAAAGTTACAGATTAAACTTAAAGTTTATTAAACTTCTACTGTCAATTTTCCTGCAACAAAATCAATCGTAATAGATATGTCGCTGATAACTAACGCGTCCACATACAACTGTGTTGCTGGAACTGCTCCTAATGTCCAAGTAATTTCAATATCAGCAGTTGAATTTGAATCTCTTTCATTTTGTTTACTAATATCAAAATAAAATATCGGACAAAGTGTGCGAAATTCCTCTCCTGATATCTGAGATCCATCTCCAACTGCTTGATATTTTTGCAATGCGTCGAGCAAGTGCATGTAAGATTGAGTAATATTTTTATTTATGTCATCTGCAAAATGACATTCTATTGCTCGCTCCGGATATTGCTTTGAATTTATTATAGCATATATTCGTCTAAAATAAAAAAAGATAAAATACAGGATTCAGTTAAGTCAGTTAACAATATTAAGATTTCTGGCAATTCTTTTACTGATAGCATTCTCATTAATCATAAAAAATTACATACCTTGGTGGCCCAACATGCAGATACAGAAGCAGCAACACAAAAATACGTCGATGATTAAGAATCTAAGTTTATGTTGGCTAACAGTGATATTATGCGTACATTTGTCAACATGAACAATAATGGTAATAATAATCTGAGACCACCATAATCAGATTTCGACTTTACAACAAAAAATGCTTTGACGATCAAGAATTCATGTTTGTTGTATCATTTACAACAGTCAACGACTGATTTTTCGCAATTAGAATTGATTAATATAGTAATCATGTACAAACGGTTCTGAATTTTTGTAGAAATATAAACAGATCTATTAAAGACATTTTCGGAATTTCTGTGGTTGGAGATATTAAACTTTTTGACATTAACATAACAACTAAACGATATTGTCAGTGGAATTTCTGATATCATTGACAAGACGAATCTGATTAAAATTCCTCACAAGCTGATCATCAATGTAGTATACACCGTAAGATTAGATTCAGCAACATGGTCATAGCAAACCAACACTATAAAACATACAGAGGAAGTCACAGGTGTATATAGGCTGTCCCTATTTAACTGTGCAAAATTTAGTATATTTACCACATAACTATGGCGCCATTCAATCGATAATTTTTTTCTGCAACTGTAACTGTGGTGTTAAATAAAGATGCCGGAGAAAATATTTCTGGAATAAACTCATAAAATTTAACCTCAGTGTCGTACAGGTGGATCTGGAATCTGTAGCTGAAACTCCTAAATTAAGTTATTAACAAAGTATAATAATTAAACCCAGGGACTAGCAATAGAGTTATTTTGCAAAAATTCTGTAAGCAAGCATTTTATGATGAATAAAGTATAGTTGATTTTAATCACATTTCAAACAATATCGAAAACAAGACAGGGACTCTCTAATACAATATTAAAGATACTATCAGAAAAGAAACTTTCGTGTGTAAACATGTTATAAATATTAAAATAAAATACTTTGATTGATATCATATTTACCATTGTTATAATTTCAAGAGGAACATGATTTAATCTGTTTTTGTTAATATCTGGTGTTGGTGTTTCTCTTGGAACAGCGTGTAAAAATTGAACATCGACTTGGGACTTGATAAGGACGATTTAGTAGGCGATTCCGTATTACTGACATTATATTAAGATATATTTTCCCAATGAGAATCAGCAGATATGAAAACGATTATAATAAAATATGGGTAACAACAGTAGTAGATGTTTAATAATGCATAGCTTCAGTAACATCGTTATCCAAAAATGCTTCATCTATTGTCAATAAATATTAGATCAGCTGCCCAACCTATTATTCGTTCCTCATTTTTAGTTGCGATTAACCATACTGATAAATATTTTGGTCATAACCAACATTTTTGAGACAATTGCATATATTTTAGTTGCTATGCCAGTATAGCTTGAGGATGATTTGATTTTATTAGATCCCTTACAAACTTTGTTTGTCAGATCAAACCCAACATGTCGGGTTGGATTCTAATTGATATTTTTATATATAATATTTTATTGTTTAATATGAAAATAATTTCTTGAGCTAGAATCCTCTTTTGGTTTTACAATTTCATCATTTTTAGATACAAATTTAAACAGTGTGCTTTTTGAGGAAGAGGGGATCTATGAGGTGGCAAAAAATGTCAGAATATATTTATTTTGGAGAAGGTGGGGTTTTTCTGAGCTAAACCCGCTTTGATTTTAAAATCTCAAATACATATACTACTCGATTGATCAGATTCTATTAATTGTAGTGAAACTACATTGCGCTACTGATGTGAGTTCCAAATAAACATGTAATAGTGAATGCGACCGCAAAGAAATTATTTTACCAGCACTGTCATCCACACCGTTAACTATCGATATAGTCCCAACAGAAAATATGATTAGTAAACGTAAAGTGGTTGCTTTGGATATAATTTCAGCATTACCAAGACAAACTATTTTGGCGGATGTTATTAGGCAAATAGCATCTACCAAAATACACTCACGTCTGTATTTTATGGGCAATGCGGATCTCTTAGCGATTCCATCTTACAATTCTTGTTCCGCTTCCATTGCATTTTCACATTTCTAACTTTGTCTAGTAGTAGTAATGTGATCGCGCAGTATAATTCCTCGTCAATTTTGCTTCATAACGTGCAACACTCAGACCAACATCTATCAAATTATTCTCTTTTGATTTGTATGACTGTCACACAATTCGACATTATATCTGCCTAGAAAAAATTTAATTTAAGTCACTGGCGGTTGCTCATCCTGGGATCTTACAACACTTTCATATAGAAACACACAGCTTACACCACTAAAGAGTTATTGTCTCCTCCCAAAATCTGCTACATGGACAAGCGTGACCTTGTTGCAACAAAACTTAAAAATTACAACCAAACACAGTCGAGGTTTTCTTTTTGAGTCAATGATTGTGTAACATAATCGCATGAGGAATGCAATCGGGGTAGATTTGGCAATGAATTTTACTTCATTGTTTCTAAAACAATTTCTGAAGGTTTTCATAATTTTTTTATGTAATCAGTGACAAGGCATTTTCTTTCCCCCATTTTAATTCTACCAAGATAGCCTGGAGTTGGTGCTTCCATATCTAGGTTAGCCTAACTGTTGTTTTGTATTGGTCCTAATCAAAGTTATATTTCACTGTAAACAATGGCTTTTTAACACCATTCTGAAGTAAATATTGGCTATTGTGGATCAATCACAATCAATGCTGACATCACTGGACACTTGACACTTTACACTGAACACTTGTACCACCACCCCAATGGCAAATTCTTAAGCGTTATCACTGCGTTTAGAATCAATCGCTTTGATGCAATGATAAATTTAATCTTAAGCACAAACGCCAAAGTCGGTTAGTGCCCATCCGGATAGCTGTTGATTCATTGGAACTGAATTTCATCTCTGGTGACCCACGGTAACCAATTGTAATAATATAAGAAACTTACTTTTGTAGTTTCCTCGTTAATATGTTTCAACAGCAAACAAAGCATGGGCTCGATATCATTATTATCATTCTGTCAATTTTAACCCAATACACCTCTATTTTCGTGTATAATAAGCAATTACGATCCAGACTCACGCACTTTTAAGATATTACAATTAGATGGATCATCAAAACGAAAACAAGATCAAAATCTACCATACAATCGTGTTTTTCAGATCGCTCTTAATTAGTATTCTTTGGACTCTACCCCATGAAGTTACAACTTGTGGACGCGGGGTCAGCTCGGCCATGTAGCGTTAAATAGCAACATTGTTTTCATCAATATAATTTTTTATTCACACAAACGACCTCCCACAGTCTTTGATTGGCATTGTTTTTTCTACTACAATGTGATCACGATTTACGTGAAGGTAACGTTTTGGGCACGCACATGCTTTGGGATTCGTTTAATTTCAAATAATTTTCTCTGTATAAATCAGTATGTTAAAATTAGGGATACTTCTGCAAAGTAGATTAAAAATTTTTAAAAAAATAACAAACGTTTCCATAAAAAGCATAGAGAAACGAACTTAAAACATAGGAAAAATAAACTAAAACTATGAAATTATGATTTTATTCAATGGAACATAAGTATATGTAACTAAATGACAAAAGCTGGGTTGAACGATGTTTGCATATCTTGTATGGAACTGTCTGTCGAGATAACAACAAGAGATAGGCTCGGTTGTAATGGCATACCACGTGAAGTGGAAATCCATCTGGAGATGACACTTAAGAAAGAGTCCAGCTTGAATATGTGAACTTCAATTCATTTCTGGATTGTTATTATCCATTAAAGTGCAAGCAGCAGTGACATGACTTACAATGTCAGACAAAACTTCCAATGTCAAAGCCGAGCATGTTGGCGCTCACAAGCCTCCTGCTGGCTGGCAAATTATTTTTGTTCTTCGTCCAAATGTTTTTGTTCCAGATCCAATAAGTCTTCATTTGTCAACTCCTCAATCCTGGCATGAAAATCGTTTTGACCATCTTCAGATACTTTGAGAATTTCGTACAGAGTAGATTCTTTAGCACACACACAATGATTTGGCTAAGAATAATTTTCTTCTTATGATTATCATCTCTCCACGGTGCCAAATTCCTTTCCATCTTGTACATTATGTTGGTGGTAATGGGGATCTGTAATAGCATCTTTGTTGGTTCGAAAGGCAGATTTTAGCTTTCATACTTTCTTTAATTTTTCTCTGCAGTCATGTATTTTTCCTATTTGTACTTTTACTCAGGTTCAAAGCATGAGTTATCATGGTTTTACCCTGACCAGCTTCATACATTTTCCCCACTTCAAGTTTAACCTCTAAATATATAGTCTTCCTTGGTCTTTTCGGACCTCTTTTGCTCCTGTTTTAGATGCCATCACTAATAACGTTCCCAAAGTGTAACAAACAATTTGTACGTAACCTTTGTTCCAAGTGAACTCATTGACTATGATACGTACGGTAACTGAATTTAATTCAGATATAGCTTATATTTCCGGAGTTGGAATATTTTGCCTCCATTTAAAACACATATTTACAGATTCTATCCTCTTTTGGAAATAAAAATCTAAGTTCTCAAGTAATAGTGTCCGTATCTCCAGGAATATTTGCTCCTTACCGAATATATAGGATTTTATGAAAACTTTCAGTTGATACTATTTGTGTACAAAATTCGCTGTAAAAATATTTTTCACCTGTAGCAGTAGTAATTCACAAACACTCGGCAGCACGTTGTAAAGAGATTTTTTCTAACTTGTCTCATACACTGTGGATTACAATTAAAATATTGTTGTGTTTGAACACAATTTTTTTCAATTGGTGTTTTGCTTAAATCGCTTATGCTGATCAGTAAGAAATATATTACCACTTCAATTACCGCAGCTTTTACAATGATATCTGATAACGTAAAATGCTTTTAAATGCTTGTATATTAACTTGAAAGTTGCAGTGTCTTTGCATGTGAATCTCTTTTCACAAAATGTCAGAGTTAAGTCCATCGCTCTTTTTAATATATCACGTTCTACTAGAATGTAAGACTGGCTTTTTCTATATATCATAATGCGGAGGCATATTCATAATTAATTTATTCCATTTTTCGTTAATACTACTATAGTAACGAATTGCATCACTGGAGTATTCATTCATTTCATTCTCTGCACTGGGTGATCTAGCCAACGTTAGCCACTTCATTTTTCTTACACAATATCAACCATGAATTTTTACGTTTCTTCAGACTTCATTGGAAAGCTTTAGGTTGTTGTTTTTCTAATTCAGTCCATACGTCTAATTAATTTATTAAGAAACACCAGATACACACTTGAAACAAATCATAAAACTCCTTTCAGTCTTATTTACAACTATGGGTTATATATTTAAACATAGCAGCGATCTAATATTTTCTGCAACATTAAGCATACTCTAATGTGCTGTTAATCTCATCCCAGCATTGGACATACTAAAACATTCTTTCAAAACACTATACACATTAATCCGTAATGATTCACGATTATTGCTAACATAATATTCTTACACAATTTCTGCCAAAGTCAGAAGGAAATCTGTCTACGCAAGGAAAATAAAATAGGGTCTCACAAAGAAACCAATATCAACAGATTATTTTACAATACTTCGATTCCTGTCTTAGTATTTTAGTCGCTCAGTCAATCATTTCTCACATGCGTTGATTACTCAAAATAAATATTAATATACTTGCCAGACTGGATTGTGCTATACAAAATCGTTTACGCGATAAATTCGTACAGTTATTCACGTTACCGAGTTGTGCTTTGCGAAAATTATCCACGCAAGCGACTATCATTCAGATTATATGAGAAGAGTATCCTTGTATGGTGATAACAATGTACATTGCATACACAGAGAATGAATGCCTCGCCAGTAACAGACGTTACGTAGAGTATCCGTTGTTGTAATATTCGTATAATGCTTTATTGGCAAAAGTATAACATATTTACCGTGAACAGTATGGGTAGCATTAACGAAAAAGTAGTCAATTTTACATGCATAATATGCACAAGAACACAAATACTTGCCAAAATTTATATTGCAACATTTTTATGTAAATACCTTTTAGATCAATAACAATAGAAATGGATTAGATGATAAAACATGAAAGATAAACAATTAACGTAATTTGTTATTACAACATTAAAAAAAATGCCGATTGCCAGAGAAACTAATCAACTCAATTATTAATTGGGTCTAAGTTCAGTTGTAAAGTTGTAATGTTCATCGAGTCCATTACACTAATGTACGTGGAAAAGGTCTATCACATCATTATTGCACAACATTAATGAACTGTAGTATCAGGAAATCGCCACAGGGTAAAGCATTATATATGCATGCAATAATATTTAAAATAACAATGAAAAAGAAATAACTTTCAAAATTGCACATGGAGAGACAATGGCTGATAAATGCATGCTGGTAAAACTCAAAACCTGGCTAATTGTTTAGGGTAAGTACAGTCTCAAAATATATGTTTATACTCTTCTGAACAATACCCAGGCTATACTAGGAATATTGGGGTAGGGGATGAAATAGGATGGGTTGTCCAGCAATAGTCCATCACAGACCGTCTGAAAACAGACAGGATATGGTCAATACTATAATCAAACTCATAAATGTAGGTTACCGTTATCTATACTGTCAATGTATACTATTAAAATTGTCCTTATCGAGGAAGCACTTCAAAATTTAAATGAAGGAGCTTATCTTCTATTGCAAAGAACTTCCTTATTTTCCTGGAAAGATCATTGGCCATAATTATCTTGACTTCAAGAATTTATTTACTTTTAGAACTATTCTTCCAAATAAATGACTATCCACCGATCTCGGCAAACTGGACGATACATTATTTTGGGTTGACGGAGAAATTATATTGAGTCTGTTGCTAAATTTGCAAACTATGACTTTATCTCCTCAGTGATTGTACTTGTAAACCATTGGTGACGACATTAAATATAACTGCGTCGTAATTCAAAATACATGTCCGATCTGAAGCCAGATAATGGGAGCTCGTCTATTTTTACCTGTATGTGCTTGATTAGTTGTATTCCTTAGATAGTTGTTGATAGCAAGTAAACATGTAGAGATAAACTCTGACTTGAGATAAATTTTATTTGAATCTGTCATCGAAAATTAGATACGCTGCTTGTTATCCTCGCTTTTCTCCAAAACACTGTATTACATTTGATGGCATGCTGACATGAAAACTATGAATGGCAATATTTATTTTTCCCCTTTAACTAATTACAGTTCGTGTTCGTAGCAATTAAGGCATTGTTGAATATTTAATAATATTGCAGTCATGCAGAACAAAAGCAGCACTATTATGATTACAATAGACGAATGAATACATTGACTCCAAGGCTAAAACTGGTCAATTACCGTAATTTATCTAAAATAATATGCCAAGTTCTTTTCCCAAATTTGATTTGTTTACCCTTTTCATCTGAATAAGCATCGCCATTACTTAATTCTATCAAAACTCGGATTCGTGGCTTTAATGTTGTTTGTAACAAAGTTTGAACTTTTGGCAGGAGAGAAAAACGGCAAATATGAACATATATAAGAAATGTAGAGAATCAATCGGTTATTTTGGAGGCATAAGATTTGGCATGTCGGGTAATACTTCTATAATCATAGTTGTTCCTTTGTCGGTTAAAAGGAAGATTTAATATGCCTGTTCCATGTAAATAGTTAGCGGGGACGATATATGTTTATATGAGTTAAAATAAGGAAATAAGCGGGTTTGGCACTATGGGATCAAATTGTATAAGGACTGTATATGGTCAAATGAAAATGTATAGAGAGTTCATAAGTTCAAATGAAAATGTATTGAGAGTTCATAGGGTAAAATTAAAATTTATAGTGTATAGGGCTACATGAAAATGTATAGGGACTGTACAGAGTCAAATAAAAATGTATAGAGTGTACAGTTTTATAAAATAATGTATAGTGACTGTATAGAGTCAAATAAAAAATGTATAGAGTGTACTGAGTTATAAAATAATGTATAGGGACTGTATAGAGTCAAATAAAAATGTATAGAGTGTACAGAGTTTAAAGAAATGTATAGGGACTGTATAGAGTCAAATAAAAATTATAGAGTTTACAAAGTTACAAAAATATATAGGGACTGTATGGAGTCAAAAAAAAATGTATAGAGTGTACATAGTTATAAAAAAATGTATAGGGACTGTATAGAGTCAAATAAAAATGTATAGAGTGTACAGAGTTATAAAATAATGTATAGTGACTGTATAGAGTCAAATAAAAATGTATAGAATGTACAGAGTTATAAAATAATGTATAGGGACTGTATAGAGTCAAATAAAAATGTATAGAGTGTACAGAGTTATAAAATAATGTATAGGGACTGTATAGAGTCAAATAAAAATGTATAGAGAATTTATAGTGTTACAAAAATGTATAGGGACATTATAGGTCAACGAAAAAAATATATGGACATTATAGGTCAAATGAAAAGGTCAAGAAGCTGTAATGGTCAAATGACAATTACTAGTGACTAAATAGGTCAAATTAAAATGTATGTCGCATGTATAGGGTCAAATAAAAATGGATAGTACCTATATAGGGTCGAAGGTTGTATAGGGACAAATACAACATAGATATACACAAAATAAATAAACAACAAACACTTATTTAATAGAAAGACAAAATATGTTGGCAATATATCAGAAATCCATTCTAGCCAAGTGAGAAATGGTAAACCGCTAGTATATATTGGAGCTACAACCTTTGAAAAATGCTATTGAAAGTTCAGTGTATGTTTATAATCTCAGCTTGTGCTACGATCCTACTTAAAAACCAATTATCTACTTATAGCTACAACTTGTGGGAATTACTATGGAAAAACCCAAGTCTATCACTATAGCCCCAAAATTTCTAGTTTCATTGACGTCACTGTACTGGACACTGGGGAACAATTCGCAACAATGTTGAAAGTGCCTGACCTTAATCGTACATGTAGAAAGTAACAGTGTTGAAACTGACCTGAATAAGCACTACAGCGTGTAGATAGGTGAAATGAATTTGATACGGACAAAGGGAATTTTATAGGGACAAATAAAGACCAATACATACATGCAATCAGCATCCCATACACACACAATTACAAGCGGCCATTGGTAGCTTGGGGTTTAGGAGAAAAATATGAAATCCCACAAATATACTCTCATATACCCGATATACCATCCCATTATGCACTCTATCCAAAACACCATTTATTAGATTATAATATAAGAGAAAGAGAAGAAATCTCACAAACATAATATCCAGAAACATCACCTATACCACCGCTTATCCATTAAACACACAACACACAACACCTTGAGTTAGCCTAGAGCAAATTAGAAGGAGATGAAAGCAAACAAAAATATACACCTTATATAACATCCAACATCACATACAATACTACCTATTACACCATCTACACCATCTGTCTCCTAACATATATTTCAACAAAGTACTGTGTTGGCCTAAGGTGTCGATGAAATTTCATAAAATAAACTATCCCTTAAACCACAAAAATACTTTCCATCAGCTATACCATCACTATCCAAAATGTCTTGCGTTTGCTTAGAATATAAGAGAATGATGTAAAATTTCACAAAATATATATCATTTACACCAAACAATACCATCTATTACAACAACTATACCATCTAGTATAATATCCTAACTATCCAACGCCCTCTTTTAGCTTAAAAAACAGAGGAGACAAAATGTTACAAAGTATATTATCCCTTACATTACAAAAAATACTATCCATCACACCCACTATACCATCTAAGTATATCACACTCAATATCTAAAAACGCCATGTGTTCGCCTAGAAAGTAAGACAATGAGACAAAATCTCACAAATCTTACTCTCACATACGTTACATACATACATTTCCTCAGACACTATCCAAAATACGTCCTGTGTAAGCTTAGAGTGTGAAATAAAGAGCTGATAGAAAACTATTATATACTAACCCTTAAGCCTCAAACATATTATTCTTCACATCACCTATACTATACAACATCTCATTAACATACAACGCCACATATACACTCTATCACAAGCGTTTTGTGTTAGCTTAGAATGTAAGAGAAGGAGACGAAATCCCACAAATATACTTTCACATACCATGTATACCATACCTTTCCCCACACACTATCCCACAAAATATACTATCCCTTACATTACATCAGATGGTTTCATCACACCATCTATATCATCCATAACTCCACATACGAGCTGAACTGTTAGCTAAACTCCATGCCAGTGATTCTGAAGTCGACATGAGTGAGCAACGTTCTCCACTTCTATCACAAACGAGAGCCCTGATTCAACCTAAACAGATTCGTTCGTCTCCCCAAAATTATTGTTATGTTTGCAAAACGCAGAAATCTACTTCCAGAAAACTGAGAACGAAGGCTTACACCTATACAATGAAATGTTAAGAGTTCAAATAGAGTGCAAAACGGCGTCAGAGGTGTTAGTATAAGTTTCTGCTCGCCATTTTAAAGCTGTTTTGATTATCTCATTTTCAACATCATCTACATCCACTACAGTAAGAGACACTGAGAGAGGTTTGGAGATAAAAACTGTGGTATATCTGATAGGGTGACAGAACCAACAAGACTAGTGAAGTAAGAAATTTGTCGGATGCCTTATAAAGATCAGGTTTTTACATTCTATTAGCCCAGAAGTGACTTCCAGAACAAATTGAAAACAGTGGCAAACACCTACACGGAGAAATTAAACTGTTTAAGTCAATGGTTAATATGTCTTTATACATAATGTTCTTGTCAAATTATGGTACAAACGACAGATAACATACATACACGCACGCACACACACGTATTACTACGTTGGATACCAGAAGGGGATTAGTGCTTTGAGAGATGGAGAGACAGACTTAAAGTCATATTGCAGATAGAAAAGAAAGAATGGAAAAGGACGGAAATGTACGACACCATTTTGTAGTTCTGTTATTTTTAAGGTATTATAGGACAATGATAATTAGACAACGATATATTCTATGTAAGAAACTTTCAGACAGTTGTTTTTGTTCTGCTATAACATTTGTTGGATATCCGAATTTACATGTCATGTTTGGCAGCACACTCTACAAATACTATGGCAGAGTTTCCAACACTACATACATCACTAAAGAATGTCTGGCTGTGTGTTTGTTTTCTTTCTACAAAAGGGTAGATCGAATGTTAGAATTTTTCTCGTGACATATGGCAGTGCCAAATAGGATACTTGATGAGTACTAGTCCAAATCAATTGAAGATTTTATAGCATTTAACACTTTACTTCTGGAAAGAAATCGTTCCAAAAATTGTAGGGGTGCATGATTTTGAAAAACAGTTACAAGGCAAACGGAACGGTTCATGTATGTATTGTATTATTTTAATGTACTATCACATTATCGGATAGTACATTAAAACAGGGACAGATACCTTTTAAGATTTCAAACAAAATTATTATTATTATGAGAGAGAGAGAGAGAGAGAGAGAGAGAGAGAGAGAGAGAGAGAGAGAGAGAGAGAGAGAGAGAGAGAGAGAGAGAGAGAGAGAGAGAGAGAGAACATATTGTTTCTACTTTTCACGACACTTACATTTGGGTTTATGATTTATTTTCCTAAAACAAGTTTCAAAGAAACACGTTCCACTTAGAAAATCGCATCCAAAAGAAAAATCCACCATTTGAAATTATCACAATAATATCATGTCATTACCTTTGTTAATTCGGTTTCGTTGGTTAGTCATCGTTTATCTTTAAATCTATTTTGCGATATATTTCTTTTGATAGAAGATGTAAGATTTATAAATACATTACTTTTTTTAACTAAGAATGAAAATAAATATCCTTCAATATGAAAGTCATCATGTTAGAAAGTAAAATCATTAGACCCGGAGAAAACGGCTGGTAGTACCCAAAACCCCCAAATTAGATATAACAAGAAAAGTAGCACAATAGATGTTTATACTCCTCTGAACGATACACAGACTATACTGGGAGTGTGCGGGTATGGAATGAAAATGGGAGGGGTTGTCAAGCACTAGTCCATTACAGGCCGTCAGAAAACAGAGAGCATATGGGCAGTATTACAATCTTGCAATGTCGAAAGATGCAAAACAGAGTAAAATGATCACTCATTGGTGAAATGTCCATTGTCTTGTGATAGCAGCCGTTGCAAAAAAAAGATATCAGACGTTAATCTACCAAATTTCCATCAGCGTTAAGGATCTTCACTCCATGAAGACATATGGTACTAAATTCTATTTTTCACACACAATGTATCTTGCTTTGATTTTGCGTTGAATCCAGCTCGGTAAGAAAAAAAACATATTTTTCTGAGACCAGATTGTTAGAGTGCACGTCTAATGTTCCTGAATGAGTTGACCGTCACATGGAACCAGATTGGTCTTTTCCCTGAAAAAAGGCTCCATAGCTTTTGATAAATAATAATGCTAAATCATTCTTAAGTGTTGATATGCAGCTTATGACCAATAATCCATTCTGGAACATCGCTGTGAAATAAATTATCTTTGAAGCAAGCCTCCATACATTTTCATCATTATTTACCTCCGTTATAGAAAGGATACCGTCTTTAGAATCACTCCTGGCATAACCAGTACAACAAACTTGGAATATTTGGATCACGCATTGCCATAGTCAACATATTATGTGACATATATGAAATTCGACACAAAACAATACAAACTTGAGTTATCCAAGCAGGTACTGAATTTCTTTCCTTGCTGCGTTTTTTTTATTGAGGTAATATTGAAGCAGAGGCGTACGTTTGGCCACGTCTTTCGGGGGGAGCTTACAATGATATGCTTACTGTGTCAAATACAATTACTATAAATGACATTTTATAAGCTGGCGTATGAATTATTTCTTTGCCTACTTATAATTATATTCTTAATTAATTATTAATTTTTGAATGATGAACTTTTGACAATTATTTTATAGACCATTTGACTTTGTGTATTTGAATAATTCTAAGATTTTTTTAGAAAGATTTCTTTTAAATGATATGAAATTCTCAAATTAATTGTATGATCAATTGATATAGTGTGACTTCCGTCTAGACTCGTAGTTCACCTTGCACAGCAAGAGGCCCCGAGTGGCCTAGTGATCTAAAGCACTGTCCGTTACGGATCACTGCCATCTCACCTCTGTCTGCGTGGGTTCGAATCTAGGATTCGGCGAATGTGTATATGTGAGAGAGCTTGTCAGTAGCTTCTTGTGGGTCGGTGGTTCTTTCCGGTAATTTCCTGGTTTCTTCCTCCATTATTAATACTGGCCGCCATGAATAGCCAATCGTGTGTTGAAAAATGGCGTTAAGCCCAACAACAACAACATTGCACAGCATGTTAGCATTCTAATTCGCTCCCTTAGTAAATAACGTTGGCAAACGTGTCTCAACCATTTTTTTACTTTTCGTACGTTGTGATTCATGTCTGAGAAAATGGGACATACTGTCAAAAACTTAAGATGTTCCAGCTTTTGTCTTGATTTATGGCTGCAAGTTGCACAGATGCGCTGAACCTAACAATGTGACATTATTCGTTTGGAAAGAACTGACCGGTTTTGTGGAGACATGTTTGGTTCATATAATAGGACAGACAAGCATTTGTCTTGACTGATAGGTTTGCTTGCTTTTGGCTGCCATGAAGTTAGGTGTTATTTTTCTGCCCGAGACTTGCCATGCCCTTCACGATAGCTGACCCAAACTAGAGGGATTCGAACCCGCACCCATTGGGTCATAACTCCAGTAAGCTAACACTGAGCCTCCGCTGCTCCATCAATAAAACGGGTACGAATTACGGCACTGACAATTGTTTAAAATGTACAACATACTTCAATTTCAACTACATTTTCAAAATATTTGTTCATTTCCCCACAGCTGCTCCCTCAATAAAAATAAATTACGGCACTGGTAATTGTTTAAAATGTACAATAACCACATTTTCAAAGCATGTACATATGTAATTCTGGTAAGACGGTGCATCATGAATGTAAATGGTTTTGCATCATGGCCCCAGGGGTTAGAAGGTCAAAGCTGGAAGGAATTCATTACGGGAGGTTGGGGGAGGAGAGATAAAGAAAACTGAGCACAAAGTATGTGGATTGAGGCTGGGTAACGAGCGTGTTTGATTCGTACGGTTGAAACGCCATATTTGAGTCAATTGCATTTTACAGTACACAATTGATATGATGACGCATTATTGAGCAGGAAGTATTATGACTTATGTAGCATTATGTCCATCCCAGTCACAGTATCCTGACACCAGGCCTACCTGTCCTAACACTAACCTTTTAAGAATGTGCGCCAAGCGAGGCATCTGCTGGTACCAATTTTTTATATCTTTGGTATGGCTCGGCCGGGGCTCGAACCCGCAAGCAACTTTCCGTGTCCGAGGTCGAAGCTCTAACCACTTAGATCACCGTAGCAGTCCTTTCCCTAGTCACACACACACACACACACACACTCACATACACACACACACACATACCCACACACACACCACCACCACCACCAGCAACAACAACAACAACACAAAACAAGCAAATTTCAAATTTTCTCTAAATTCGCTGTTCTGATGTGTTAGATGTTCATTTTGTTGTATACCCCGCTGGCGTGGGTAATAGTCATGAAGTATGCAAACATTTGAGTAGGTAATTATTGATTGACTGGCTGATGCATATCGACCCTTTTAAGTGTCAAGTATTGCCACATTCAATGGTTCACATAACAAAGATTTCCATTAGTATTCAAATGAAGCTTGAATTTGCAGTCCATTGATCCTCGGTTATACCTCATACTTTGCAGTTCCAATTGTATAAATGCATTTATTCCATCAGATAAAATTCAATTCAGAAAATTATGAACTGTTTAATCAGATTATATCCAGATTGGTCTACACCCCAGATCAGTTAACTTTACTCGCAAATTATTTTTCCCCAATCTGGGTCATGTGCAATCCGACGATAAACACGTGACTCAAACAAAACATTCAGAATGGATATTATAGTGTGTTCTTTTCATTACACAATGACTGCAACCTTACCTTGAACTGCTAAATTCAATGCACGATTTAGATAAAGAAACTTTTTAAAAAAATATCACACAAAGGAGGAAATAAAATGAGATTTTATTTAAATGATTAGCATGCAGAGTCTCACTCAGTTAAAATTTAGGTCAATTTGAAAGATGTGTGTGTCTTTGTGTGTGTGTGTGTGTGTGTGTGTGTGTGTGCGCGCGCTATATGGATTTTTAACGTGGCTTTAACAGTGTTATGATGACTGCGGTGTGGCAATTTATAGCAATGTCTAGCACTGAGGCATTGTACAGCAGACATTTAACATCATGTCCCATCCAGTCACATTATTTTGACACCAGGCCGACAAGTCCTAACATTAACCCCTTCATGCTTAGCGTCTAGCGAGGCAGCTACTAGTAACATTTTTATAAATCTTTGGTATGACTCGACCGGGATTCGAACTCGCGACCTCCCACAACGGAGGCAGACGCTCTAACCACAAGGCCATTGGAGCAGTGAAATATATTGCATGTATGGAGTATAGCCTGCTAAAAAGTCGTTTTCAGCTTGCTATTTAAATATTTCAATGCTACAATTACTTGCTTTTTATTTCCCTCTTAGATATAATCAATAAATGAAAATCCTAACATGCGGTGGCCTAAGTGGTAGGAGCGTCTGCCTCGAATACGGAAGGTCGCATTTTCGAACCCCGTCTGAGTCACACTAAAGAATTAAAAGTGTTACATGTCTGCGGCATGATGCTCCAGTGCTGCACATAACTATAAACTGACACACTGCAGACATCGTAGCGATATGACTAAAAAACTGAAAGCTACGTGTACCCTCTCTCTCTCTCTCTCTCTCTCTCTCTCTCTCTCTCTCTCTCTCTCTCTCTCTCTCTCTCTCTCTCTCTCTCTCTCTCTGGTCATTTAATTTAATTACAATATGAAACGTAAAGTAATTATGTGTATTGAAGTCAAAAGCTATTTAGCAGACAGTATCACATGCCTTCTGCTTTCATTAGGATGATGCCAGCAAAAACTGACATATAGAGTGCTCGGTCTTTCTCCGTAGTACTCATTAACATTGCTGGTAAATGGACTGCATGTCCAACAAGTAAGAACTATTTAAATACAAATTTAAGCTTGAACCAACTGATAGAATTACATCCATGCAGACATAACTCGTCTTACACATCTGGTCATTGCATCAAATCATTGAGTTTGATATAATACTGGTGTCACTTTGATTGTTTTAATTTATTTTTCTCCGTATGTCACCCAAAAGAAATAAGCAAATCTTCGTCGTTGCACACTTATTTAAAAGTTATTGTTGTTTATATTGTTGTGTTTTAAAATAAAAGCATATCATTTATGTACAGCCTTTTAGAGCGCGAAGAATTTGTTTACATCAAAATATTCACTAAAGAAAGATATAGTTTTATTTCGCATGTTAAAATTTCGGCATATTTTGTTTAGAAAGTCAGTTGACATATTTGGACAATTGAGCTATGTAAAAAATGTTTGAGAATGTAATGTATACTCGGTATGTTAAATTGTGTATGAAAATGTCATGAAAGTTAGATAAATTACTAACAAAGGTGAATTATCAACATATCTAGGTGTACTGCACAAATAAGCGAATAGACTGGTTTTTCTTTGAAATAGAGGTAAGAATTCTATGTAGAGCCAAGGTTCTTAATTCGTGCAACATTATTTAGCATGAATGACTTTAATCGTGTGGTTTTTATTTGGATTACCTAGATGAAGCATATTAAAATATTTTGTGTAGATTATTCATATTTTATAATTGGTTGAACCGTAGACCACTTCCTGCAATACTTTTCAATAACCAGACACGCAGCTAGGAGGGTATCTATGTATTTAAGGAAATGTGTATACATTGCAGTTACAAAAGAAGATAAATTTGATTAGATTTGATAAAGGTCTTATCATTGATTATATTTTTTTTCATAGAACGTTTGGGTTCGAATTACTATGGAAATTATGTACATATAAGTAATTATGATTCGGTTAGAAACCGTCGTGTTTTAGACATGTAATACAAGATAGTTCATTAGCTAGCTTTATATCTCTCTCAAGGATAAATGAAAATCTTCGAGGGTGTCCTTCCCGAACGAGGATCTGCTTGATAAAATATGGCGTGTTCACAAGAAGTTAAACTTTCGCACAGATGTGTACGGCTATGAAAAGTTCAGTTTGAAATAAAAATAAATTAAATTTTGAAAAGTGAACTAATTGGCAAATGGAAGAAAAGCTCCACAGCTCCTAGCTACAAGGTTTTTTTTCACTCTCATAAATAGCTTGTCGTCTACAGAAATCTAGATAAAATAATGTTTTATGCATCCCTATGAGTATGGGGATAATCAGATCAAACCGGTGCAGATAGGTTACTACCTGGAAATATTTAGTAAAGATAGGGAATTACCTTGAAGTGTTTGTAGCGGTGCATCAGCCCTTAGAGGACACGAAAGTCATGTCCTAAACCAGGTTTGTTTCGCTGATATCACACACAGGACCCCATGAAAGGCCGATAATAATAACTAAATATAGACTTGTGTGTGGGCAGTCAAATATTGATAGATAAATATAACATCCAAAGAATTTAGATTATTGTTTCAAAAACTGAGGACAGAGGCTTTGTTGAACTTTAGTTAAAATTGTAAGGAGATCACACATTATTGATAATTAATAATTTATAAGATCGGATAATAATTGAAAATCTAACAGAGACAAACACAAAGCACATTAGAAATTAAAGTCTTTATGAGAACACGCTGACACCTGGCATCGCTGAGGACACACATACTACATTACAGAGGTAATAGTATCCGTATTGTCAACTCTCCTTTTGATATGCATCCAGTTTCCCAAAGCGATTAATCGACATCTGCATACATGAATAGGATATTATTATTTCAGTAAAATAACACGAGCTTTCTGGACTTTTCATTATTGGAAATCCAAGGCTATGCTAAAATACAGTTGGACGTGTCCTTCTTTGGGATTGGTTCAGATCCGTGAACCGACAATCAAGAGAGCGTTAGAATTTCACTTTAGGCATATGTACAGTTGCTTTAAAACATGTTCGAAAATGAGCTATGCGAGATTAATATTTCATGTGCGTGGTCTGAGTGGATTTTGCATGAACTCATCGATCATTTAAGGAAAGCATATTTCTTATGTCAGTTAGCAACAAGTGTTAATTACACAATATAAATTAAATACACATCACATAATGAAATATTGAAATATATAAATGGGAGAACAATGCTATCACCCAAACGGCAGTCAGTGACAAGTGTCAATCACACAATATAAAGTATATACACAGAACATACTGAAATATTGAAATATATCAATGGGAGAACAATGATATCAGCCCAACGGCGAAACCACATTTGGACCTACGTTTTCTTCCCATTTATCATAGTCATTTGACCTTATGTAAGATTTTTAAATATGTGTTTCCATATTTAGACCGGTTTCGTTTATCTTCTGGTCCTTCTCCTTCATCTCTTTTTCTCTCAGGATCAATGGATCTTAAACTGTGCCAAGATTGAAGATCTTCTAGTGTACTTTAAATGCAATAAATAAGGAGGCGCTATCATAAGATTCCGAAACATTAACCAAAAACAGCATCAACAACAGCAACAGGAAAATGCCGTATGTCGCAACTTTCTTCAAATCAGTTCAGCATTAGAATCTTGCAAAGTGTTAGTGAGCTAACTTGCACTAACTGTTACCATTCGATTTTCTGTCAAGGTTAAATTTCTCAAGCCTTGAACACCCTACAAAAAAACAGATGTTTAGGAAATACACGTGGTTAAAGATAACAATGCAGTTGATTTAGAAGCAATTCTAACTTTCCGCACAATATTAACCATGTTTGAAAACTACGGAGAAATTTACAGAGAAAAAGACCCGTTTCGGGTGTCATTTGCTCTGTGATCCGGAAAATGCCAGTCTTCACCACAATAAACCCAGAATAAAACATTATACTCTTAATTGGGTGTGGTTTGGAGTAATTTCTTTAGGGAAATTCAGGTGGTTTCACAATTTGTATCCCTAGATTTAATTTTGTAGCTTTTCGAGTTAAAGAATTTAAGATTGCTTTTAAATCACTGTTGATATTTTGTTATGCACATTTCATTGGCATTGTTTGTTTCTTCGGTTTCTTAATATATTTTATTCTAATTATCTACTAATTCTGTCTAGGATTCGGTGAATGTGGATATGTTAGAAAGCTTGCCAGTAGCTTCTCGTGGGTCGATGGTTCTTTCCGGTGATTTCCCGGTTTCTTCCTCCACCATTAATACTTGCCGCCATGAATAGCCTATCGTGTGCTGAAAATGGCGTTAAGCCCAACAACAACAACAACAACAACTAATTCTTTTTTGACTTGACCTTGTCCAAAATAAAGTTCATTTTCTGCCTGACCTGAACCATTGATTTTTTTTATTATGTAAACAACTAATACATAGCTAATATTTTCTATAGGTGTATGGAATTAATATTAGGAATATTATTAATAGAAGTATACATGTTTGTCTTGGTCTTAGGGACATTATGTTTTCCATGTTCTTTATTATGATGCTCGGAACAGACCTTCTAATTATAACTAAGATTTTGTCTTGTAAACTTTTGGAACCTTCTAAAATGAAAGTTTCCCTTAGATAAAATCTACATTTTAGAAAATTCTAAGTTTGACCGAAGGTCAGGTAGAGGACTATATGATCTTGTTACTGGAAAAATATATATTTGTGCTTTAAGATCTAAGTAGAATCAACTGTAGTATTGTTGTGTCCAGTAGTTTATTTGGGCTGGAATTTTTTTATTCCAATTATTCAAGCGATTTTTCTGTGGAAATACGAAGTACCCTAACATACTTTTCTCAGAAAAAGATACTAGGATCCATAGTGAAGTTCAAACCAGGTTAAATTCTTGGATTGTATTATTGTGAGTCAACAAGAAACTGTTTGCACATGATCATGAGATATACCACCACAGGCATACCAATACTTCCAGAGTTGGATTCTTTATTTTGGATTACCATTAAAGTTTATTCAGAACTTTGATCATTGGACGAGGATTATTTGGGATTTAATTTGCAATACGTAAGTTCTATATACATTTTTCACTTTGTAAGTGAAGGGAAAATTATTTGTTCAATTTAACAAAGCTTTGTGCTTCTCATTCTATTCTATTACTTATTTTAAGACTATGAATCTTAATAATGTCTTCTGAAGGTAGGTTTCATTTTTTCAGAGGAAAACGTTATTCGTATTATTGAAGACGAGCATGTCAGTTATAACTCAAGATTTCACGTGATTTTTGTATGCGCATATATCATTATTATATTTGTGTGATATACAAAAGAATATATCATTTTGATTTGCGAATACGTCAATGCTTTGTTGAAGCAGATTTTATTCTTCATCACAGTTTAAAAGTAACTATTCTCAGTTTTACTTTATTCTATGTAAAAAGGTAAGAAACACTAATGAATATGGTAAGAAGTTACTGGAACTATAAACAAGTGTTAGTATTCGTATCTTAATATTTGCTTTGGTAGTGATGAAAGTGCATGAAAATGTATGTTATATTCATTATTTTGAATCACCTGACAAACCTGGCCGACATATTGAATGTGCCAGTTTTGTTGACGAGACTGGAACTGGCAATGCAGTACAACTACGCCACACCTGTACATTTGAAAAAGGAATTTATTTTTAATAAATAATGCAAGCAGAGATAAGAAGTATAGAAAAATACCATACAATAGTATCATTCTCGATTTCAGTTCCTTGTTATAACGAGCACTTATCGATTTTCTAGAAATGTATATTGTCTACCTATAATGCAGTCAAAACTGGAAAATCTGTGGTCATCTGTAAATAGCAGCATTCATATACGGACATATATAATAGTCTGACAACTTCCTAGCCATGTTTTCCCAGACAAATAAATATAAATGTGGGGTAAGTAAAGTCTGATGCACGAAGTCCAAAATTGACATGGGAAAAAGAAACATCAAACTAAACTTTGATGTCCTTTAAATATTATTTTCTTTGCTGGACTAGTCAATCAGGATAGATAGATAGATAGATAGATAGATAGATAGATAGATAGATAGATAGATAGATAGACAGATAGACAGATAGATAGATAGATAGATAGATAGATAGATAGATAGATAGATAGATAGATAGATAGGCAGGCAGGCAGGCAGGCAGACAGACAGACAGACAGACAGACAGACAGACAGACAGACAGACAGACAGACAGATAGATAGATAGATAGATAGATAGATAGATAGATAGATAGATAGATAGATAGATAGATAGATAGATAGATAGATTTTCAAACAGACATAGATAGATAGATAGATAGATAGATAGATAGATAGATAGATAGATAGATAGATAGATAGATAGATAGATAGATAGATAGATAGATAGATAGATAGATATAGATAGATAAATAGATAGATAGATAGATAGATAGATAGATAGATAGATAGATAGATAGATAGATAGATAGATAGATAGATAGATAGATAGATAGATAGATTTTCAAACAGACATAGATAGATAGATAGATAGATAGATAGATAGATAGATAGATAGATAGATAGATAGATAGATAGATAGATAGATAGATAGATAAATAGATAGATAGATAGATAGATAGATAGATAGATAGATAGATAGATAGATAGATAGATAGATAGATAGATAGATAGGCAGGCAGGCAGGCAGGCAGGCAGACAGACAGACAGACAGACAGACAGACAGACAGACAGACAGACAGACAGACAGACAGACAGACAGACAGACAGACAGACAGACAGACAGATAGATAGATAGATAGATAGATAGATTTTCAAACAGACGTAGATAGATAGATAGATAGATAGATAGATAGATAGATAGATAGATAGATAGATAGATAGATAGATAGATAGATAGATAGATAGATAGATAGATAGATAGATAGATAATTTCTAACCTGGGTTACATTTGTGAATCTGCAAGATATATACATAGATGTTTATATAGATCAATAAATTGATCCATAAGTGGTTTATACATAGACAAATACATGGATAAACATAACTTGTCAGTCGATCAGACTATTATAGCTGTTTGAAAAATTTATTCTCTCAGTTGCATACTGCAAGCGAGCCACTACTTCATTGGCGACAATGTACTTATTGATATCAATGAATTTGACGTTATCTTAAAAAGGTCAGAATCGATACATTTTTCGGATACCTATCCGTTGATTCATAGCGGTCTTGGCATTAACAAAAGTGTTTTTGAAAGCACATTTGCTGGAAAACAAGTTATCTTGGGATTTTGAGAGGACGCTTGCATAATAATATCTTTATTATTCTTTGATATAACATCCAATTAAACAGTAATTCACATATACACATTAAAACCTGATGAAGCTATATTATATAAAACTCAAAATTGTGCAGACTACCTTAAATTGTATTGAAAAACGTTTTGTTTGAATCCAAAGTAGAATAAAGTGAAATTGGTGGCATGATCCTGAATGTATGATTGCTAGATAATTGCTTCGAAAGAATTTAGACTGTCTCTCATTTTACTTACGAAAGGAGGTTGGCTGATGTATTAGCTGGTGATCTGGGGTGTAGACCAATCTGGAAATAATCTAATCTGGGGTGTAGACCAATCTGGATATGATATGATTAATATGATACCCCAACAGTAGTAATTGTAGTATACAGGAATCAAAATTACACCGTAGATTTATATTGGGTAAAATTGGAAGTTAGCATTATACCATAGTTAGACACCGTGGATCGATATGGGACTCAAGACTCAAGGTGATTGTAATATTACGCTGCAGGTGGACATTGTGAATAGAAAACAAAATTTGGGGTTAAATGAAAGTTAACATTACTCTCTAGGTGTACAATTGGATCCATGTATTATAAGAACGTATTACGTTGCCAAACGCGAATCGTAATTTTACAAATGTCTCTTGTGCAAATTAAAAGTAAAGAATGGGTTAAACTAAAATAAAACATTTACGCCTCTATGTTGAAAACTATGTATGTAGTAACAAACACCCAACTTATTGACTACTATCTAACATATAAGCGTTTGATTACAACCAAACACACCACTTTTTGATTGCTATCCAACACACCAATCTTTGATTACTATTCAAAAAAGCACTATCCACTTTATGTTACTATTCAAAATAACGTGTATCTAACCACAAAAGGAAGCTAACTGAGATACACTTGAATAAACTGCACTTTTACGTCAAAAAATTTAATTTTAGACGCTGGTTAATTTCATCGAACTCTGTCAGTAAATCTCGGCGATCTGTCTCTAGTACATTACCAAACTGTTTGCTGGAAATTGATGAAATTGTTTCATATAGATGTTGGGTGCAAAAGAAAACTTGCAGGAATTCTCATGTTTTATATATTCACTTGGGGATTTGCTAGTGATAATGTTTGCGATTCACAAATGCCAAGATAAATTTTTGACCAACTGTTC
The DNA here is from genome assembly GCA_016746295.1 of Potamilus streckersoni. Taxonomy (NCBI): domain Eukaryota; kingdom Metazoa; phylum Mollusca; class Bivalvia; order Unionida; family Unionidae; genus Potamilus; species Potamilus streckersoni. The sequence goes on from JAEAOA010001170.1 coordinate 248,621, forward strand.
TTAAACTTATTTGTCGAAAATTTCGATGACAAAAATTGTGTGATCTCCAACCTAAGTTTTTATTTGAGTTGGATAAATTATTTCTACTAAAGCTACTTCTTAATGATCTTCCTGATCCAATTACACCGAGTGAGGAAATTTGCTTGTGAAGCAACCTATTTTTTTATTGGGAAATATATCCATAGACATGTAAATGGGTAATGCTAAATAACATGATTTTTTTAAAAAAAATAATTATGCGTTTCTAGTCGTCTCTGAACAGTGACTCCATGTCAAAGAATGATCTTCCAAAGATTCCAGTAGATGACTGTTGTGATGGAAAGATGATTATGATTTCCGTTGGCGTTTGCGAGGCTACCGATGACGTTATGTTGTATGAGGTTTTCTGATGAAACGGTTGAAGTCGTTGTGTGACATCTCGGGGAGATTGGGATTAGGAGAAAACTATAGTAGTCCCACGTACCGCTGATAGAGTTTCCGTTTATCGTTTCTAAGGAAATAAGTTAGTTTTCATTTTACCATAATATTATTTTGTGTTGTTGTCCTTCTTCTTCTTCTTCTTCTTCTTCTTCTTCTTCTTCTTCTTCTTCTTCTTCTTCTTCTTCTTCTTCTTCTTCTTCTTCTTCTTCTTCACTTGTCCTAAAATAGGTCAAACAATCGGTTCTAATAAAGGAATATCCATTTTCAACAACGGGCAATCAACACGGACAGGCATGGTCCTCACTGAACGGCCATTTAATTGCTTATTTTCCTTAGGACCGCTCCGGTGGCCTAAGTGGTTCGAGCTTCCGCCTCAGATGCGTGACGTCGCGAATTGGAACTCAGTATAAGTCATACCAAAGACATAAAATCGTACTAGCAGGTACCTCGCTTGGCACTAAGAATGAAAAGGTTGGTATTAGAACTGATAAGCCTGGTTGCAGGATAATGTGACTGGGTGGGGCATCATGCTGCATGCTAGACATCACTATAAACTGCCCTACTGCAGACATCGTTGCGATACGTCTGAACAATTGCTAAAGCTACGTTAACAATCCAAATCACACACCCACACACACAGTCACACACCCACACACACTTTTTGGGCTTGTTTGAATGGCATTGTTTTCATCGTCATTGTCATTGACGATATCGTCTTAATTACTCTTGCTGTATTTTGCTCAAATTCATTCTTGGTATCAACGATTTCATCATATGCTTTATGTATGACTTGTTTCTGCATGGGGCATTGCATTTTGTGAGTTCTGACAAGATATCTCATTGTTTAGCTAAATGATGACTGTGTCTCTTGTCTTTTTTCTGAATGATCTGTTTGAACTTGACCAAAGCAGGCGTGAACTTTGTGACATTTTTATTCAGGTGGAGGAAAAAGGTCATGCTGAATCAAGACTTCTCTTAATCTATAATTTGTTTCCACTGGTTGCCAAGGTTTAGCATCAACCCGGATATGTATAGAGATGAGACTCACTGATCAGGACACCATCGTTCCGAGTGAATATTGTCGGATTAACGAGTTTCGAATTGAAACATGCACATTTTTATTTTCCGATGTCATTATACCATATTTACTTACATGTATATGCTAGCTGCAAATGTACTGTGTATTCAATAATGGTTTTTATAAGTTGATGAATACATTTATTTACTTGTGTTTATTTCACATTATTATAACATGCGCTTGTACATACACGTACAGTAAACCAATCAACTGTATTTGCACAGCCTTCAATAAATTGTGATTGTTATATATAATTGACAAATAGCAGGTGCTTAATGACACAATTAATTTATTAACCATCTATTATATCAAAAGCGTGGACTATTTGATCCCAGTGATTTTATTTAATTATTTACACCCCCGTCGGCGACTTGCTAAAACAGACATTGTTTATACAATTTCTGGTTACAATATTTTCGGGCTACATAGGTTTTACACACACACACACACACACACACACACACACACACACACACACATGATGACATAATCAATTGATAACTATAACATACCACTAGAATATGATCAATCAGAGATTGCCACATGAGCACGTGATTTGCGTAAGTGAATCTGTGTTTTCTGACTGACTGTATTTTCATTTATGATTTTTCGAATTTTCTTATTTTTTAACAGAATATTTCCGGATTATAGTGAAATGTTTATAGCAATTTTACATTTTGGTCCCCAATTTTCATTTACGGATCCGGAACGCGGATTTCTTGATTACGGATCAAGTTAACGTTTATAAATTCCGTGACGGTTGAATTATGTTTGGATATTGAGGTTTATTGATCAAAGGAGTCCAGATTAACGAGGCTCCTCTGTACTAATGGTGATTTCTACATCATAGATCTTGTCAGTGCTTGTATGGACATATCGAATAAACTTTGTAATACGCCTACTCTGTGTTGTGCATTTTCTTAGGATGCCACTTTGTGTTGCACCAGTAGCAAGCTGGAATAGTAGTAGAATACGATCCTAACGAAATAGGAATTTAATTTGATATAGGCTTCCATTTTGGCATCAAACTGGGGAACACTGGTCTAAAATCAATTTTGGATGAGTTCATCATTAGCTGAGAAGTAGAAGAGATGGAATGACAAATCGTCCATGATCGCAATTTTCTCGAGTACGTACGCGTTCTAGTGGCAGTTGCACTATTTCTTCTCGACGTTTCTTTTCTGTTTACTGCGTGTTGCTAAAGTAGTAATCTTACGGCCACTGTATGATTTGGTTTTTTTTTTATGAATTCCCGTCACTTATGATAGTCTTAAATAATTTTAATTAGGCTTTAGTACAAAGGCATATTGTTAACTTGCCTATCATCAGAAATGCATATACACTGCGTATGCAACTAAAAGCATACATTCCAATAGCTACCTAAAATAACCTAACATGGTCTCTAGAATCATCCGTATTGCTCTTTTACCCAAAAACATGATCTGTAGAATCATCAGTATCGCTATTATTACCACAGAACATGGTCTCTAGAATCATCCGTATTGCTCTTTTACCCAAACACATGATCTGTAGAATCATCAGTATACCTTTTATTACCATAGAACATGGTCTCTAGAATCATCCGTATTGCTCTTTTACCCAATAACATGATCTGTAGAATCATCAGTATTGCTATTATTACCACAGAACATGGTCTCTAGAATCATCAGAATTGCTTTTATTATCATACAAAATGGTCTCTAGAATTATCCGCATTGCTATTATTACCACTGAACATGGTCCCTAGAATTATCCGCATTGCTATTATTACCACAGAACATGATCTCTAGAATCATCAGTATTGCTATTATTACCACAAAACGTGGTCTCTAGAATCATCAGTATTACTATTATTAACACATAACATGGTCTTTTGAATCACCAGTATTTATATTATTAATACATAAAAAGACACGATTTCTTGTCATTAAATTACTTGGTCAGAATTTCCATAAAAACTAATTCTCATTAAGTTATGAATGTATGCAGCAGAATTGTAAGGATATATGCCATTCATCCCTGTATATATATATATATATATATATATATATATATATATATATATATATATATATATATATATATATATATATATATATATATATATATATATATATATATAAATGCAATAAACTGACGACGAACAGTACGAAACTAGTAACTAACTAGCCTAAGCGCTTTCGACTCTTAATGAGTCTTTTTCAAAGGCAAATACAAAACATAGTTACGACAAACAAATAAACACAAAAACGTTGTGTTTGTAAACCTCTACATTTCTGTCTTCACATGTGCTAACACTATAAATACAACCAGCTTGTATAGACTAGTTGCGGAAACTGAAAACGTTGTATAATTCCCTAAAAGTCTACAAGCCAAAGCGACATCTATTTCTACTTTGTGTACATATGTAACGCAGATTATATCCCGGATATTTGATTCTATATCGGTTATTCTTATAGTAAAAATTGAAGGATAATAAGAAGATTTAGAAAATGTTAAATTCTACTAGTGCATAGTATTATATCACTGAAAGTGTGGCCAGGGGAGGATAAGTGTTCTGCGACCGGGCTTCTGTACAGCTTTTTTGTCATCCAATCAGGTCTATGAAGGTTTATCCTTATGTGTAGCTTTTCAGTTTCTCCCACGTACTGAAGGCCACAGATCTTACATGTGATGAGATAAATCATATTCTCTGTTTTGCACGTTTTGTTTGGACCATGTATGTTTAGTTTTTCTTTAGTCACTGTGCTAGTGAATGTCTTGGTCTCTATCATATGTTGACAGGTTTTGCATCTTTTATCGCCACAGGGTCCAGAAGCCCGGTCGCAGAACACTTCTCCTCCCCTGGCCACACTTTCAGTGATATAATACTTATCGCTATTGCCAACAACCACAGCTGGAGTTCCGAAACCAGGAAGGAAAAGGAATCATACTGGATACGCCGCCTTAGAACATTGAAACCAAGCGGTCTAAACCAAGAAGACTAGAAAATGAAAACTATGCACTAGTAGAATTTAACATTTTCTAAATCTTCTTATTATCCTTAAATTTTTACTATAAGAAAAACCGGTATAGAATCAAATATCCGGGATATAATCTGCGTTACATATGTACACAAAGTAAAAATAGATGTCGCTTTGGCTTGTAGACTTTTAGGGAATTATACAACGTTTTCAGTTTCCGCAACTAGTCTATACAAGCTGGTTGTATTTATAGTGTTAGCACATGTGAAGACAGAAATGTAGAGGTTTACAAACACAACGTTTTTGTGTTTATTTATTTGTCGTAACTATGTTTTGTATTTGCCTTTGAAAAAGACTCATTAAGAGTCGAAAGCGCTTAGGCTAGTTAGTTACTAGTTTCGTACTGTTCGTCGTCAGTTTATTGCATCTATTTTAATTAATCCCTGACAAACGTGATCCCTTGGTGGATCCAGTACGCTTGAGAGGGTTGTTATTCGCCATATGATTTGTATTCTATATATATATATATATATATATATATATATATATATATATATATATATATATATATATATATAATCTCTTCGTTGCTCAGCTGGTTACCTGAGATCAAGGTAGCACTGATAAACGATGAACTCGTGAACAGGTAAGTATGGAAATGAAAATCATACCATTTTCATTAAATATTGTACACGAAAGGGTGTAGATTAAATTTCTTCAAGGCATATGTTTCTTTGGCCTATTCACCTCTTTGTGTGAGGGCCTTTATTGAATTTCTATTCTTATTACGTAGAATATGCCGTTTTTAAACGACTGGATTTCAAATAGCAGAAGTTAATTATGCATGACCTTTACCATCAGGCGAACAATGTCAGAAACAGTTTATACAAGACTTGACATAAACTAGCATGATGAAAGCATGATCTGCGTATCATGTTTTCTTTTGCAGAGTAGTCAGTAATACTAATTTGAGTATTGCACGCATAAGCATTTAATTTTATTACAAAAGATATCATATTGAATTATCCGAATACAAAATGGTGCAAGCTGTACAAGTCACCATTTTGTATCATTATTTCTATTTCCCAGTTAATTGGATACATCATTGAAAACTGACACATCGCACGAAGTAGTATGAAACGACTGAAAGAAGATTTTGATTTGTTTTGCTTTTTATTAAAAGAACCAATACAGACTCCATCATCATCTGCATTGAATTGTAAGTTGGAACCTTCTATTAACAATGGATCATATATTTTTAATTTTCAATAAGATTCGTTTTATGTTTCAGGAAAGCTCTATTCCCTCAAATATAGTACCGGGATTGAAGATTTTTGAAGATCGTTGTTTTATTAGGTAGGAATGCAGATTGCAAATTGGTAATACGCATATCACAGATTATCTGGTTTCTGCCCAGCAACGCACGTCAAAATATAAGATAAGATGTTCTTTTTTTGTATATTTTTTGTTTTGTTTCTTTTTTGTGTTCTTTGTAAAGTCAGTGAGTAGCTGCATTAGAGAAGACCTGTATCAAAATAATAAAAAAATAATTTAAAAAATAAGAGCCTCTGAAAACAGTTCATATATATATATATATATACATATATATATATATATATATATATATATATATATATATATATATATATATATATATATATATATATATATATATATATAAGATGCACTGATACATCCAGTTTAATATAATATAAAAACAAACATTTAACATTACCAACAATTTGGATATGTGCAAAAATGACGGATTGTTAAAAAATAAATTAGAGACAAATTTCAAATATAAAAGGGATTCATGATCAATTGCCAGATTCACCAAGCTACCCCATAATAATTTATTTGATGTAAACTAGCTGACCCCGATGCTGGCGTTATATAATTGTTTAGGATACCGTTTAAAAGAGAAACTGCTGAATCGACAAATAATGGGTAACCTAGGATGATGTTCATATCATTCACGCAGGAAAGGAAGATATCAGATTCAAAACTATAATAGGGTAAAGAATCTGTTGAACTCGTAGTTGCACTATCCACGTATTCATGACACGGGTCACACTTCAAGTCAAACAGGGTACGTTCAATTAACATCATAACCATATCACATTTTTTAAACCAACTAATTTTGCGCTGATTTGAGCTAGCCCACTTCAGTTTCGAGATTGTGATATTGCTCCTGTAAACGACGATTAATCGGAGCGATGAATCAGATGACAATCAATGTAATCTTACAACACAAATTCCCACAAAGCATAAAAGATTCTTGTTTAAAAAAAAGAAAATAGTTCAAATTGTTTTTATCTAGATTCTTCTGATATGACCGATAGCCATGTCACATCTCGCCTGTGGATGGGCATGTAGTATTACCTTTATAAGTACGTCCGTCCATTTGTCTCAAGATTGTCAAACTTTGCATTTAGGTAACTTTTCAGATACTATGAAATAGGGTAACGGTTTGCATTATCATATCCCAAATATTATATTACCTCACCTGGAACAATTTGAACGCTCGTGCAATGGACATCAACATTTCTTTTCTTGATGCCTATATTTATATGAATGTGCATTGTATACGAAAGTTATAGAACGACTTGAATTCTAAGCTTCAAGCTGCTTGTACTCTATTATCGAATGTGTTTCATAATCATATCTAAATGTTGCAGTATTTCAAAAAAGAAAGAAATGTTTTGAATTTCTCACCACATTCCATGGTGGCTATTTTGGGTGATGAAGATGATGAAATTTCTAAATAACTCCTATTGCTCGTTCTACCATACTTCATGGATTCGCTTATCATTTGTTTGATCTCAATTACCCGGTCTTTTTTCTGTCTAGATTTTAAGAAGGAACTTGAATGGTTACTTATATCTAATTCATATTTATATCAAGGTGTGACGTGAGTTCCCAAAAAACAAATTTATTATCGCGGTCAACAACGGGGTGATCCTATACGTATATAATTCTAGTACATATACGCACACATTTGGATTTATAATCTCATAATAATTTGGCTAAACAAATGAATATCAGTATACGTGATTTGTCAATTTTAAGTAATTTTTTTTATTTTTCTGTCTACCCACCACAAGACTATATTGGCCAAACCATCATTATTATCCGGATCAAAATCAACGAATATTATTATGATGTTAAAATTATGAAAAGTTATATCTGAACGCATTAAATTGCTTATTTTAAGCATATTTGAAAGACATAACCGCGATTCTATAACTATGGGTGATATCTATCCAAAAGATCATGACCAGACACGTGATCAAGTCCGTCGACAAATGCAAGCAAAATATTCATCAAGGATTGGGGGCGGTTGGGAGGAAGGGTGATGGCGTAAAATCAATTAACAGGTGTTTCTCCACCACAAGCTGCAATGTGTTTTAATGCAAACTTTAATGCATAGTTTGTGATGAAGATGATTATTATATAAAAAAAACAAGCTAAACTTTAAAGGTATGTCAAACTTGTCTTACCGTTGCCTTGTGGCTTTTCTATGTTAAATCCATTAACACTGGCAATATTTATGGATGCAGTCACATTCGCTACACCTGACACTTGTACACATGTGAATATTAAACATTACATCTGGAGCTGAGCGATATCTCACCACACCACCGCACATGCTCTATTGTATGCACGCAGCCAATAATCTATCCAACAAGTGTGTAAGTGCAAATAGTAATATAATGGAACTGATAAGGCCTGCGATTACCCAATCACAAAATAATAATATAGCGATGTCCACGCTAGCATTGATAGTCCACCATTCACCCAATCGCAAAATAATAATATAGCAATTTCCACATTGGCATTGCAAGACCTTCAATTACACAATCGCAAAGTAATAATATAGCTATATCCTCGCTGGCATTGCTAGGCCAGCATTTATACAATCGCAAAAAAATAATATAGACATATCCAATCATTGCAAGGCCTGCATTTACCCAATCACAAAAAAATAATATAGACATATCCAATCATTGCAAGGCCTGCATTTACCCAAGCACAAAATAATAATATAGACATATCCAATCATTGCAAGGCCTGCATTTACCCAATCGCAAAATAATAATATAGACATATCCAATCATTGCAATGCCTGCATTTACCCAATCGCAAATGCATAATGTAGCGGGCATTGGTTGCTTTGACTGTGAACATTGACTTCTTTATTTCTCTATTTGAAAATGCAGGAAGAAACAAAAAAGATATCCTTTGTCATACCTATATATTTGTACTTTTGACGTTTTATACACCTATAAGCATCTAAGAGGGTCGCGTTAAAGACGATGGCACTATAGTAACCAATCAAGTTCTTTCTCTTTCGTTAACAATTCTGGAAGCATTAAACTTTTGATAAACCTTTAATCACTACATAAGATGTCGAAACGCGTCACAGGAAAGATCTTCTACTGCAAAGGTCACAGAACAGCTCATACGCCTGTAAACCATTGACGATGTTAAACATGCAACAAAAAAACTGCCTTATTCGAAACATTGTGCCCCACTCTAGTTACCCATCATGGCTGGAGTGCGAGGTCGAAGCTACATTGTACAGTATTGGTTTTCAAATTTGAACTTTTCTGTTTGAAAAAGGAAGCTACATGTTAATACCTTTGCATCTACATTCTCACACCTCTGGGTCTTATTTCAGATCAGGTCATCAAAGTATGCACATACAATACCTTTCCTAGCTCAGGTTAGGTCGTCTAAACATGCACATGAAAACTACTACTCGATTTAATTTCACTAGGTTAACGACTTATATGTATATGATTAGGGTGTAAGAGTTACCTGAATCAAAAACATGCCACATCACCTGACAAAAATAAACAACAAAACCCAAAATAAATCCAACTCAGAATCGTATTAATACAATTAACTGTATTAACATGGAGCTTTGAAAAACATTTCCTGAATGGCAATAAGTCCTAAATCGTTAAGCAATAGTAAAAACACTCGTTATTTTATAGTAGGCGAATACTAATTAATTTCCCTACTGTTCGAATTTTGCATTTATTATCAACTATAGCTTTCCATGTTAATATCAAACTCGCTGTGAAATATGTATTAAGTAATGCAATCTATATACTTTATTATTTTCACGACAAAAAGACATATAATCACGTGTACCAAGTCTTGGTCTTAGCTATAGATGTCTAAAATATATTCCAATGCTTGGTTGTAATCAAAGTCTGACATGAAGTTTGTATCATAACCAGCTGAGATGTGCATGGATTGAAAACCATAATTATATTTTTAAATATATACTCCTCACAAAAAAAGTTATATTACCTGAAGCAAATATAGCTATTCAAACGATCAACATAACATTGTGCATTTTCCTTTATTTTGTAGACGACTCTACACAATATTTAACACTAAAATTAGAAAGCAAAAATAGATTTTTTAGGTTGAATTCATGACATCAAATGAAGATTAATGATTGGGATGACAGACTTGTAAGACTTAAAAACACCTGGAAAAATTAAATTTTTCAGATCTTTATAGGCATCTTTGTAACGATGTTTAGGGACAAATCATTTAATACTTTAGTCAAGAGAATCAAAATCATGTCCACGTGTGAAATACTTTATACGGTAGGAATAATATTCTCTTGAATAAAGCGGATTAATGCCAAAACACATGTCTACACACGTATTGGTTGCAATATCGAAAGTAACCCATAAACAATTCATCATCATTGGCAGCTTAGTCTCGGAAGACCATCTGGTTAGCGCCCTTGGAGTGTTGTTTATTGCTGGGTTTAGGAATCATCTGTTATGGCTGTGCAGGCCAATGCACGAGTGACAGTCCCTATTGCAGTTGGAGCAGTGGTACAAGGAAGTCTGATTTGCTTGGTTTACTGCTGAACGCTTCTTTCTCTCGCTTTTCTCTGTGACCTGCTGCACTCTCCTCCCATCAGCAAACGCTATGCCCTTGTTAACTATCATTCTCCAGATGCCACGATCCTCAGACTGTACTTACCAGCCATCTAGTGAAATACCGCATGCCTTCATGTCCCATTTGCACACATCCCTGAAGCGGAGTGACGGCCTGCCGATTGTTCCGGTGCCAGTCGCCAACTGACCATATAGGATTTCCTTTGGCAGCCTCCCATCCTCCATGCGTCAGACATGTCCCAGCCATCGAAGGCGGCGTTTGATCAGCAGGGAGTATATTCCTGGGATACTTGCACGTTGAAGGATCACGCTGTGCGGAATGTGGTCTTGCGAGCCGATTTTCAGGATGAGTAGTAGGCATCGTATGTGGAAGGAGTTTAGTTAACGCTCTTGCCTTGTAAGTGCTCCACGTCTCACTTCCATATAGGAGGGTGCTCAGCACACAGGCTTGGTAGACTTGAATCTTGGTGTGCACTTTCAAGTCGCTGTTTTCTCACAACCTCTTTGTTAGTCGGGCAATGATGGTATTTGCCTTTCCAAGCCTTCTCTCCAGCTCCACATCAATCAAAAGAGTGTTGCTGATGGTTGATCCCAAGTAAATAAAGATATTGACTACTTCCAGGGTGATGCCTTCGAGTTTGCTGGAAGGGGAGGTGGCATTTGTCTTTTTAAGGCTACAGGTGAGCCCAAACTGTTTACATGCATCAGCGAAACGATCTCCCAGTCTTTGGAGTGCATCCTCAGTGTGAGTCACAAGAGCAGCATCATCAGCAAAGAGCATCTCCCTTATGAGTACTTGCCTCACTTTGGTCTTTGAGCGCAGTCGTCGGACCTGGTGTACAGATAAACGCCATCAGTGGACGTGCTGAAGGCGTGGGACAGGAACAGGGTGAAGAAGATGCCAAAAATGGTTGGTGCCAACACGCATCCCTGCTTCACGCCAATATTTGTGAGGAAGGACTCAGTGGTGGATCCATTATACAGGACTGTGTCCTTCATAACGGTTTGGAAAGGGATTATCATGCTGCGAAGTTTTGGGGGGCAGAACATCTTCTCGAGAAGTTCAAATAGGCCCTTCCTACTGACCGGGTAGAAGGCCATGGTGAGGTCGATGAACATCATGTAGAGTGGTTGACCTTGCTCTCTGCTTTTCTCTTGGAGTTGTCGGAGGGAGAAGATCATGTCTGTTGTCGACCTTCCTGCTCTGAATACTGCAATGGGATTCCGGGTACACGCGGTCCGTCAGCAGCTGCAGCTTGTTGGGCAGGATGCTGGCAAACACTTTGTCAACGCTGCTGAGAATTAAAATCCCTCTGTGATTGTTACAGTTACTGCGGTCTTTTTTTGTAGATGGTCACAGTGGTGGTGTCGCGCATGTCTTGGGGGCCTGCTCCTCCCTCCCAGTAGAGGCAGAGTAGCTCATGCAATGTCGGTTGTAGCAATGTCGGTTTTCCATGTTTGATTGCTGCTGGCGAGATGCTATCGCTACCTGGTGCTTTGTCATTTAGGAGGGAGTCGATCGCTTTGCTGAGTTCCTCTAAGGTAGGCATTTTGTCTAGCTCCTCCATAGTGGGCAGTTCCTGTACGCTGCTGAGCGCCACATAGGTGACGGACGTTGCTTGGGAGTACAGCTGAGTAGTGTTCCACCCATCTTGTCATTTGTTGCTCACGGTCTACGATCATCTCACCCATCAGAGATTTAAGGCGGGCTTTAGTCGGCCAGTGGGACTCGATGATCCCTCCCACCATCGAATCTGACATGTGACGCCCCTTCCCTACGCCAGTTGGGTGGGGCTTATAACCCGTAGAATGTCAAATTCCGTGTTGTTTCCTCACTCTAGAGCGAGACTGGAGTGACCTCTCCAGGGCGCATGCCTGGGCATGTATTTGGAGATCATGGGGTGCCCAGACGTCAGGACCCCCTCTCGTCCTTCCTGGTGGGGTCCTAAGAGATGCTGAGTATGTCATTTGGCACCAGTGTGGATATGCAGGAGCTGCCGTAAGGAAGTCATACTTGACACCCAACCGCCTTAGGGTCTCCACACCGGATTTTCTGTCTGGATTTACTCCCGTAGCCTTTCCTTCTTCCGAAGATATCCACAAGGCAGCGGAACCATCATTGAGTGGCTCTTCGTTGGTTCGAATTGGAGTTTCCATCTCCTAGACGAACTGCCTGACAAGGCTGACGAGCTCCGTCTGCCCGGGTTTGGAGTCAGAGTTTTCCTTCTCTCAGACTGGCTGCCCAGAACCTTCACGTGGGGCCCCGTTTTTCACATAGCCTGCTGTGTGGCGCGACTATGTGCCCGGCGGTATAACTGGGTGGGCAGAACCCATAAACAATTAGATTTATGCTACTGTACCAATTGTATAGGATGCACTGAATACATATAGTTTGTTATACCTATTTCATGCGGAATCTACTGACAAATTACCTCGATGCATGTGTTGAAAGTGAATATTATGCTCTCGTGTGCACCAATAACTAACCCATCACTTAGGTTGTGAAGCCCGTCTCAAATGACAATCATCAATGCAATGGTTGCTGCCGAATAATGATATTGGTCGACATGGTGATTGTGAGAGGTCGAATAAAAATAGGAGGATCCTGATTGGTATAACATAGTCATAATTTCGACTGTTTGACTGGTTGACGGACAATACACACAAAAATATACTTTAATATGGTTTTTCGGTTCAGGATGGTTTTGACTTCATGAGTTTCTGTACTCAAGAATTAGAATGTCAAATGTTGTACAAGCATTGTTACGCTTTAAAATCTGACGTTTAGGTAATTGTTTGTGGTTAATGTCGGAATAATGAGACTACACGTTGTAAGTTAAGGTAAGTTGTGTGCAAATTTTGTATCCTTTAGTTTTAAAATCTTCTCTCGTACTCCAACAAAGGTTTCCGCACAACAAAATCCTGTATTATCCATATTTTGATTTATTGCTTAATAAATGCAATTTTTTCTTACAAATAAACCATTAGGCCATAAACATGAAACCTAATTATGCACACTAATTTTCCATTAAATTGTAATGCGATAAATCGCATGAAATATTTACATCAGATTATTCAGAAAGGCATTCTTGGATTCATTTATCGTCATTGCTTTTATTCAAGTAACATTACATTTATACGTTTCTTTTGTAAGAACATGTCATTGGTTTACCTCCAAGCACACAATATGTGGAAAATTGTCATGGTCTAAGTTCATTGTCATAACTATAAATAAAACTATAATTTCACCTAGGTATAGAAAATAAAGCAAAATGCCCAAATATTTCTTTTGTTAATAGGATTAACATACCTTGAAAGAATATGTTGATCTTGACAACAGCAAGTGATGTACTGTTCTAATTGCAGGTATGCTATTTCAGGTGATTTATGGAAAACAGGATGCATAAAAATGCAAAATTTCTTTGTCAAAGAGTGGTATATCCATCCAGTTTAAAATATGCTCACATAACTTATCATTTATACATTTCAAATGTATTCCACATTATTCTAAGTACTCTTTAAACAGTATATAATTTGTCCAGTCCTGGGTTTTGAGAAAAGTTTTAAGGACATATATACAAACTACTCCACTTCTATTTTAATGTGAACACGTCCCTTCTGAAAGTAAATAATGCAAGATCGTACCGATTAATAACATTACTTCAGATCCACATGTTAATCAACGAAGACTTTCCAGAGCACTCCTATTATAAAGGACATCTGTCTACAAAAAACAGTTTGCTCTGTTTCTTCTTTTGTCCTGATTCTACTTAAAATAAGTGATAATTTGTTACTGTATATCTGATATTTTCTTCACGTTAATTAAATAACCCAAGTCTTCACATATTTTGACTTCCATGCCAGACAACTCTTCAGCTGCCGCAGAGATTACTCCTCTGGTGATTTCTGGTTCTTCTACAGTTATGTAACATCGGTCATGAATTATTTTCGCATAAAAACTTATGACGTGACTTGAATTATAGAATAAAATTATAGGTTACTGAGTTGGTATGGGAAAATTTGAGCAGTTTTCTCTGATGGTTATGCTATACAACCTTGGGAGTTCCGTATATCCATCCGATAAAACGAGTTCATATTACCCGATACAAATGCAGTAACGTTTTTATGATATGCTCATTTTCCTTTTCTACCCAAGGACTAAATATTTAGGCAAAAGTACACTTCAAGAAACAAAGTAACTGAATGTATTCCGTATTACAAACTAAATAAACAAGCGTAGATTCATCATTACACAACATTATTAATGCTCACGTAATTGCGTTTTGGTCTACTAAAAATTGAAATTTGGAGTCAAATTGTGAATGAATGTGCATTGCAACAACTTTTCCATTTGATCTAGAATGAATAGATATTTAGTATTTTTTATTCGACGAAATTTCGTTCCTATGTACTGGATTTATCTACATGAAGTACATCGGATTTTAGTCAATAGAATCTTTGCCAATACTACATGAAATATATACATCAGATTGAACCAGCAAGGGCGAAGAGTGTTGACATCTGTGTGTTCTATTCTGTCAGTAAATGTTTGAGATCATAATTGTGGGGAAAAATATGAAGTCTTTCATTTGCAATTTTTGAAAACATGCTTTGGAATTTAATTTTTAGTGCAGTAAGGAGAATGTAATTGCACTTGGAATATACTCGAAATTACAGTGTGATTTCTAAATGTGTAATCAAGCTTGATAACCCATGACATAGCTCATGTAATTCGGATTTGCACAACTAAGAAAGTTCAAATTGAGAAAAGTCATGATATAAAACTGTACAGTAAGTATATTTTTGCCAATCTTATTACCAGCTAAAGCAGACATTTTATGCATTGTCGCTTGCATGTTATTTGTAAGGACCATGTCTGGCGTCTATAGCTAGCCTAAATCTAAAACATTGCAACAACAAAATTAAAGCAGAATTTGCCAAAGCATCTGGTATGTGGCAGTCCACGAAACATCAGCTTTAGTCTAATCAGAAACAAACTGTTTGTTTACAATACAAAGTAATTCCTTTATTCACGTGAATTCAATATGAAATGAATGCACGAAATCAATATCGTGAAATATTGCACGATTCTGACACTGTAAAGTTAACGGAGAAACAATTGAGCATATAATAATACGCTCTACTTGTAGTGAGTGGCATACGGTATTATATAATGTAATATATATTTTATTATATATTGTAATATTCGTGATCATATATGTGGAAATACCATTCGCTTTTATACTTATATTACTTTTTACAATTTCCTGGAGTAAAGGGAATATTATGCATTTTTTATTCATTATATCATCCGTTCTGGTTTCATTATGTATTCGGTTTTATCTTGTTTTTGGCAGTCTAGTGTTCTTTCTGAACTTATTAAACACTCACTATCCTTCCTGGTTTCATTAGATATTCTCTTTCATCTGATTTTTATTTGTTCTGTGTTCGTTTGAAATGGTAAAGTGTTATATCGATAATTTATATCAATGTTTTGCTGAGGTGGTAGTGGGTGAGGGATTGGCGAGTAACAAATGCAGGCGTGAAATCTGCGTAAACAAAAATCTTTGTGCAGCTTTGACCAATACATACTTCCGATATTGTAAATCTACAAAAGTTTCACAAGTAAAGTTTCAAGTTTTATAACTATGGAAATGACTTTATTTATCATCTCCAGCAACCACATAATCATACGTTTGTACATTCCCAAGAAGGAAATCAACAAACATGCAAACATGAATATAATAGATAATTAGCAACACAACTGTCTTGGAGTGTAGTTTCAAATGATATACCTTACTTCTTTATTTATTGTGTCTTGTAGGCAGTATAATTACATGTATTTTTTCTGTAAGGAAATGGAAGTAGATTCCTGACAAAATCCTTTCTTTGTACATCCTTGATCATGACTACCATCCATCTCTTTATGACCGTGACCTTCGGGCATTCAAAAGACCTGAAATTAAACAATCAAAAATTAAGCAAAAACAAATTAATATCTAAACACTACAAATAAAGCAAAAAGCAAAATATTGCATTTCCTAAACACTGCACAAATAGCGCCATCTTTTGTGTGTTTGTAGAAGCACCAAACCAGATCGAAATATGTTTTTGTTTCAGGCTGCGAAATGGTTAGGAGAAGAAAAAAAAAACCGTTGAACATAAAGGGTTTTATTAAAATATTTTTTTTTTCTTTTTTCATTCTTTTTTTTTCAATATTCATCATCAATCGAATTTTTTGTACTTGTTCTCTGGCTATATTCTTATTTGTCTTCTTTCTTGCTTTCTTTTAGTTTGAAAAAAAAATGGACTCTATGATTAATATAGAAATTACAACATTTTCCTTTCTACTAATTTTCGAGTCATGTGCGTATTATTTCATATTGCGGGGCGCCTAGTGGCCCAGTGGTCTAAAGCGCTCACCGTTACGAATCATTGCCATCTCACCTCTGTCTGCATAGGTTCGAGTATAGGGTTGGGCCAATGTGGGTATGTGAGAAAGCCTGCCTGTAGCTTCACATGGGTCGCTGGTTTATTCCGGGGTTTTCTCGGGTTTCTTCCGCCAGTATTTATGCTTTCCGCCATGTATAGTCTATCTTGTGCTAAAAATGGCGTTAAACCCTACAGCAACTTCTCATTTCAAACATATAGCAATTAAAGAAAATGACTTCTTTCTTTAAGATGAAAGTACATTTGTAGACCAAACTGTCCCCAAAGCCGATATAATGTATTTTCAGAACAGGATTTCTGTAGTGGTATGTTCACCCTACGTGAAATTGTGTGTACTTTTTGTGAATAAGGATATGTATAAAAGAGTTATCTCCCGGTAAGTTAACAAATATACCGTTGTTTATTTGGAGTTTTGGTCTTGTAACGGAGACAGCATGGGTGGTCTTATATGGATATAAACGTCTTAAATATATATATATATATATATATATATATATATATATATATATATATATATATATATATATATATATATATATATGTATATATATATATATATATATATATATATATATATATATATATATATATATATATATATATATATATATATATATATATATATAAGAAAACGTACAAGGTGCAAGCACAAGAGCCACCGAAGTTATAGGAGTAGGAACAAGGAATATGTGGGGAAAAAAGAATTAAAGTGTGAATAAGGAAAGAGAAATTTTAGGAAGGAACTAGAAGAAGGAACTAGAAGCGGGAGGTAAAGAAATAGAAGAGCGAAGAAAGAGGGAAGCGGATGAAATGCGGATGAGCACAAGAAAAGTCCCCACCCCACCCCAATTTTCCAATTTTGCTCTCTCAGAAATAGTTCGTGGACTTTCGTATGACGAGCTAATGTTACATGGGAGTTGAATGAACTTAGTGATATAATATGTAAAATCTAAATGAGCCTAGACTGAGGAATTGTGTCGAATGTAAATACCAAATAAAGATAACATTTATATACTCAGAGTTTTGGTTTAAGCTCACTAGGGCCTAGAAAATCCTAAAGCTCACCATCCTGCCATATTATTTATTTTGCTATAGGCGGGTGTGACACACTTAACTTTTATTTAATACTCTCAAGGACGTTAAAATACATATCAGCGTTTAACGAACAGTGATAGAGATCGCCGAGGTAATGGCAATGCACAGCATCCGAACTTTGAACGAATTATGCAAAGATACCCATGTAAACAGGTCAAATATAGAAACCACTCTTATCTCCCGGATTTCGGGGGCCCTGAGTGGCCTAGTGGTCTAAAGCGCTGTCAGTTACGGATCACTGCCATCTCACCTCTGCGTGGGTTCGAGTCTAGGATTCGGCGAATGTGGATTTTTTTTTTAGAAAGCTTACCAGTAGCTTCTCGTGGGTCGGTGGTTCTTTCTAGTGATTTTCCATTTTTTTCCTCCACCATTAATACTGACCGCCATGTATAGCCAATCGTGTGCTAAACAATGGCGTTAAACTTCACAACAAGAGCATCTCCCGGATTATTGAAGACAGACAAAAGTAACTGTTTTAGTTCATTGTTAAATAACAGAATTTTCGCTTAATAAATAATAATCTAAAAGCTAATTTTCCAAAGAGATGTAAATTACAACAAGGGTTCTATTCGACCCGATACGGGACTGCATAACCTAAACCTGCGGACTGGTAACACGGTGCATCGCCTACGTCGCACTAAACACTGTAACACATTTACATCGCAAACCGTGCACCGGCTTTGTACTGATTGAACTATTTATATTATATATTTTGCGGCAAGTTTCAAGTCGAATACAACCCCTGCGATAATTTGTTTATTAGTTTTGAAATTCATCTTCTGATTAGTATGTCTGAAATAAAAATTGGCTGAGAAAACAAATAATAAGATAGATCTTACTCAAGTAATTATTCAACATTGATAATGTTCTGAAGAAATGCATTGCTTTTGCAAATTTTTCTTGTCTCATTGTTTCATTTATGATAGTAAAATTTATGAATTGTACTTAATTTCGCATGGACATCAAATATTATAGTATATATATTGCATGAGGCAAACATTAAAACGCAGACTGTCACAAGTTTTGCTACGTAAATTTTGGGAAGTTAGCTGAACTTTTGATTCGTAATCTACACTAATGTTGATTTGAGTAATCCGTATTGAACTTAATGAATCATAAGTTTAAGATACATAAATAGTTGACACATTGTCATAAGACATGCAAGACAAACGCCTTAAAGTACAGAAATTTCTAAAATAAATGTAGAAGGTACGTTTTTGTTGTTTGCTGTTCAATTTTCGAAAAAGGGGTATTGTATTTTAGAATATTGAATTGAATCGTTTTAAAATGCTTCAACTTGACATCCAATATTATATACTCATTCTATCTTCTGCAGATTGTCTACCATTTCTACGTACGTTTACCAAGATTCTGCGCTGTCTCTTGTTTGTATGGTTGGGACATATTTCTCTAGTTGTACTAGAAGGGGATAACTTGGCCTCGTCTGAATAAACAATGAGAGGAGATCAAGGTATGGATGTTAATTGGGGATGAAAGTTTTCTAAAAAGATAGGATAATTTATTTGTTTCTGAACTAAGATAAATACATCGACAGACAAGCATGAATAAAATGTATCCATCTTTCTTTTAAACTTAAATACATATATCGTTCAATAAAGTCGCTATATTGCATGCTATCAACTTAATGAAAGCGCGTATATGGCCATAGAACACAATTAATTTTACTATACATTCTCTACATTTGTTTCTCAGTACTGAACTTTCCACTGTGTGACAATCAATACAAATCATATGCTAATCTAAAATACCTTCAAAGATGACTTTACGGTGAAATACTTGTCCAGGTCTGACCTGCATGTTTTTGAGACACTCATTTGTAAACAAAACGCCATGCAATGGAACGCATATTTCACTTCCAGATCATCACCAAGTCCTCATTACTCACTGTGCACAGTCCCCGAAACTCACAGACAACCACGCCATAAGCTCACATTCTAAAGAATAAACAATTGCCTTTAAATCCTTACCAAGAATGCTATAATCTAACTCTTGTATCACCATCAAACGCAGACAGGAAAAAAATGATCTAAAAATAGACTGGAACTACATTCGTGGGTACTAAACCAGAATTAATAATTGTGTCCTGATTCCATATATTCCGTTAAGAAGAGAAGTATTATATTAAATAAGGTGGTGTTATTTCATATTTTTACTTATATTTTTAATATCCTCGTTGATTTAACAATTAATGTCAGTCAGCAGAGTACCTGAGGAGAATCTTAGTCTGGATAATAAATAAAGGCGATGTTGAAACGGAAAGGTTGAATTAAATAAAATTATAATCTATAACATGTATTTGCTGACTCAAAAAGTATTCATTTTGAAATCGATCTGTTGACTCGATATACCACGACCAACATCATCTACCACTTGTCGTTTTGAAATCGATCTGTTGACGCTAGACCACGACCAACATCATCTACCACTTGTCATTTTGAAATCGATCTGTTGACGCTCTAGACCTCGACCAACATCTTCAACCACTTGTCATTTCGAAATCGATCTGTTGACACTATAGACCACGACCAACATCATCAACCACTTGTCAGTTTGAAATCGATATGTTGACTCGATAGACGACGACGAACATCATCTACCACTTGTCATTTTGAAATCAATCTGTTGACGCTATACAACACGACCAACATCATCTACAAATGTCATTTTGAAATCAATCTGTTGACTCTATAGACCACGACGAACATCATCTACCACTTGTCATTTATACAGAGTACTGGTAACATTGTTTATGGAACTATAGCAGCCTGTAAACCTTGTAGTATATTTTAATTTTCCTTCCTTTATATGGGGTCAATTTTTACTATGCCCCTTCATTCATACTGGGTCAAATTGACTAAGCCCCATTCTTTCATACTGAGTCAATTTGACTAAGCCCCTTCATTCATATTGGGTCAATTTGACTAAGTTCCTTCATTCATATTGGGTCAATTTGACTAAGCCCCTTCATTCATATTGGGTCAATTTGACTAAGTTCCTTCATTCATATTGGGTCAAATTGACTAAGTTCCTTCATTCATATTGGGTCAATTTGACTAAGCCCCTTCATTCATATTGGGTCAATTTGACTAAGCCCCTTCATTCATATTGGGTCAATTTGACTAAGTTCCTTCATTCATATTGGGTCAATTTGACTAAGCCCCATTCTTTCATACTGAGTCAATTTGACTAAGCCCCTTCATTCATATTGGGTCAATTTGACTAAGTTCCTTCATTCATATTGGGTCAAATTGACTAAGCCCCTTCATTCATATTGGGTCAACTTGACTAAGCCCCTTTATTCATATTGGGTCAAATTGACTAAGCCCCTTCATTCATATTGGGTCAACTTGACTAAGCCCCTTCATTCATATTGGGTCAATTTGACTAAGCCCCATTCTTTCATACTGGGTCAATTTGACTAAGCCCCTTTATTCATATTGGGTCAATTTGACTAAGCCCCTTCATTCATATTGGGTCAATTTGACTAAGCCCCATTCTTTCATACTGGGTCAATTTGACTAAGCCCCTTTATTCATATTGGGTCAATTTGACTAAGCCCCTTCATTCATATTGGGTCAATTTGACTAAGCCCCTTCATTCATATTGGGTCAATTTGACTAAGCCCCATTCTTTCATACTGAGTCAATTTGACTAAGCCCCTTCATTCATATTGGGTCAATTTGACTAAGCCCCTTCATTCATATTGGGTCAAATTGACTAAGCCCCTTCATTCATATTGGGTCAATTTGACCAAGCCCCTTCATTCATATTGGGTCAATTTGACTAAGCCCCTTCATTCATATTGGGTCAAATTGACTAAGCCCCTTTATTCATATTAGGTCAATTTGACCAAGCCCCTTCATTCATGTTAGGTCAATTTGACTAAGCCCCATTCTTTCATACTGGGTCAATTTGACTAAGCCCCTTCATTCATATTGGGTCAATTTGACTAAGCTCCTTCTTTCATACTGGGTCAATTTGACTAAGCCCCTTGATAAACCCTGCTCTAGATCCACAACTATTTGTTCTCTCCTTTAACTCTGTATCATCACTTTTTCTTACTTACAAGGTGCTTAAACGTATTACAACTTCGATTTTTGTTCACATCGTTGGGATAAAAAAATAAATGATCCAGAAAACATACAAGTTAACAATTGAAACATCAGTCTTCCCATGGATACATTGCTTAAATGTGTAATACCAACCAAGTAACAAACTTTATGCAGAAAAAGGATCTTTAAAGTTGAGAAATTTTGTATTCTCATTCAATCCATGTTAAAATTTGGTTTGGAAACCATGTAACAAAACATTCCAATTACAGATATGATGTAGGCATGTAAACCTTGTTCAAATTTGTTATACTAATTAGGCAATAAATGTTTCAGAACGGAGACCATTTTACAGTCATGATATAATTATACCCTTGGAAGCTGTTTAATAGAAAGGTTCAGAATCATTTATACTATTCTTTATATTTCCAGGATGGAACATAAGACAAATATTATGTACGGAGCAAAAGATCCTATGCAAGTGAAACAAAAATCTAAGGATATCTGGTACAATCCCCACACATATCCTATGCATGTGAGACAAAAATTTAAGGATATCTGGTACAAGCCCCACACATATCCTATGCATGTGAGACAAAAATCTAAGGATATCTGGTACAAGCCCCACACATATCCTATGCATGTGAGACAAAAATCTAAGGATATCTGGTACAAGCCCCACACATATCCTATGCATGTGAGGCAAAAATCTAAGGATATCTGGTACAAGCCCCACACATATCCTATGCATGTGAGACAAAAATCTAAGGATATCTGGTACAATCCCCACACATATCCTATGCATGTGAGACAAAACTTTAAGGATATCTGGTACAAGCCCCACGCATATCCTATGCATGTGAGACAAAAATCTAAGGATATCCATACATATAGCGGTAATAGCTATACGTTAGTTTACCAAGCTGTACATAATATTACCATCATCTTGATCGTCATATATTCTGTGCCAATAACACACAGGGTAGAAGATAAAATATTTTGAATGCGACTTGTTTTAATGGTCATCCCTTATCTCCTCGCATTCAGTACACGTCGGTAAACCAACATGCAATGGATAACTTAACGTCATAAACTTGACATTAACGTGTGTTTTCAACGAATAACTCTTAGAAATCTAGCTGCTAGAGAGCATTATTTACAAAATAGCACATTATATTTGAAAGTTACCTCCCTTGGGCCACAAAAAAGAAAAGAAAATCCTTTCCACATGGTACATAAATCAGCAAAGTCATTTGTGTGTTTTTAAAAGTATTCATATGTCTGGGTCATAAAATAGACATCTGCACGTTAACTTTTGAAGCGGAGATTAAACGCAATTTTATTTAACCCAATTGTGTATTACCAGACATCATGTGACTTGGGCCCCACTTAAAAGTCACACAACCTAGGTATGACCTTTTTAAGATCTTGCTTAATTCAAAAGAAAGATAGAAATTAAAATTATTAAGCCTAATGTTGAAATCAATTAAAATGGAGATTGAATTCAGTAATTAATCAATGAACGTACCATATCTACAAGAGCTATATACAGAAACATCCCTGCAACAACAGCAAATATCCAGTGACTGGCTGATGTGATGTTTCCCAACATGGCACCAATCACCATGCCAATAAATGACAGGATGGAAGACATACCATTGTAGAAACTGGCTTGTTTCACAGTCATCGATGATTTTAGAAGCATAGCAAAATCATAGCATAAATTTATAGAATCACAGCAAAATCACCTGGAAAGTAAACGTTTTATTGCGTACTGTAATTTGTTGCACAAATAAACGTTTTACATAATTAACAAATTATGTTTCATCGAAGATTCTAAAAACGATCATTTGAGTTATTTTAAGTGCACATAACAGTTCAGTTGGTAAAATGACGTTGTCGGAAAGACAGTAATAATAAAGAACTGTTAAATTTACAATAGTGTTTTATAT
Organism: Potamilus streckersoni; assembly: GCA_016746295.1. NCBI lineage: Eukaryota > Metazoa > Mollusca > Bivalvia > Unionida > Unionidae > Potamilus > Potamilus streckersoni. The sequence goes on from JAEAOA010001170.1 coordinate 272,579, forward strand.
TCAAATATAGTTCAGAACTTTCATAAGGATAGCTTTTTGCTGACATGTCGTTGCAAAGCATTCAATTATGTGTAATATTTTGAATCTCTAAACTGTTGTGTCACAGTATAATCAATATGTTATACATTTCCTCTAAAAGTAAACCGCTTCAGTACATAAAGTTATAATATATTAGTCCAGGTGTATTGGATGATTATTGGTTACTATTATCCGTGAATGAGTTGTTGTTTGAAAGAGTGAGCTGTTGTAAATAGTTTGTTCAGCCATGGATACATTTGGCAATAAAGTTGTCGAGTTTCTTGCTTTTCCGACAAGAAGAAGGATTGTTACTTTTATTGATATGATGCTCATTGCTTAAGCTTTCTATTAGATGCATATTGTTTATTTCGTCTGCAACTTAATATTGCTCATTAGACGCCATTTTTAGAAGCTGTTTTACAAGAAACAGCTTGATAAAACAAGCAATTTTCATAAATTATATGCGCAGTTCAAGGTCTCAATGGCAATTTAGTCAAGTTAGACTGGATTCTGTACGAATTCTCCTACGTCTGATATGAAATACAGATCTAGACAATAAATGGAAAAGCCAGCTTCCGATTTTATCGCAGTGATTCATTATTACTTTCTATTATTCATTCAGTCAGTAATTTAAAAGCCATTTCAGTAAGACTTGCAGACAAATCATAAGGCTAGACAGGACTGCAATTCGACTTGTCTTATAAGCAAGTATATATTACACATATAGTATATATGTAATTATAAAAAATCATTGGCGAATACAGGAGATTCATGCAAATTTAAATTTAAAAACACAGAACCTGGACAAATTCATGCCGTGATGAACACAGGTGGTGCATTACATTACTGTACATTCCGAGTGTTGAGTCTTTGATTCCTATACTGGGTAATACAACTGACCTTGGGAGTTGATATTGAACCCTGGATCAATATGTTTCTTTTTCGGCTAGATAACAACAAAGCAATATTGTTTCCAAATACAGAACTAAAGTGACACCGAATAATTAAAATAACAGTCAGACAGACTGACAGATTTAACCATGACAGTATATGCATCACTTGAAGAGATAAAATGTAATTAATAAAATCTTATGTTGTCAAGAGCTAAATGCAAACACTTACCAGGAATATATAAATATTCTGTACTTATTAGTCAACCTACCAGGGATTAGAATCAATGAAACCCACTCCCAGGAAGAATGAATGAGTAGTAGAAGTGATTTTCTTTTATATATATATATATATATATATATATATATATATATATATATATATATATATATATATATATATATATATATATATATATATATATATATATATATATATAATTTTACATGTGTGTACATCAAAGATATGTTAATGCGATACCTATACTGTACTTAATAGAAGGAAGCTAAAAGTATTTTATATGGCATCAAAGGGCAAGTTAGCAATATTCCGAGATAAGTGAGTTTTGCATCCATAACATTTCATTTATTTTTCGATGCATGAAAACATTTAGTATTTTGCATTTTTATTACATTGGACAAATACTTCAAATGCTAATGCAAAATTTATGAATACTTTAGCTTGCATCATAGATGGATAACCTATGTTCCATGTCCATACCGATCTCCCTGTATTCTTAGCTAACTTCTTAAATAGCCATTTCCTTCTGTACCTAATACTACACTTAACTATGTATCTGCTGAACTACCAATATGTTAATAACTGAATCTGAACATACTTGTTTTGTAGTCAGTCTCCTCCACTAATCATTCACCCATGTCCGTATCTTACAAAATGTTAGAATCAGTGCATTATTCGGATACCTTTCCGTTAATTCATTGCGGTCCTGGCATTACCAAAAGCGTCTCTGAAAAGCATGTTTGCTGAAAAAAGTTGTGGTGAGATTTTCAAAAGACGCTTGCATAATACATTCCTTATTAGCTCTTGGAAACAAGATTAAATTGTACAGTAATTCACATATACACATTACAATAGATGCAGCTATATTGTCTAGGACTTAAAATTAGACAGACTGCCAGAGGTGGTATTGACAAATGTGTTATTCGCAACCAAAGTGAAATTGGTGGCATGTTCTGAATGTATGATTGCTAGATAATTGCTTCGAAAGAATTTAGACTGTCTCGCATTTTACTAATGCATAAAATCTTGCTGGTATATTAGTGTGGCACACAAGCGATATACCAGCATTGGTAACAAGCCCCTGTTTAGGATGTGATCGGAAGATAAATATTGCGTAGTTAGACACTAGGGGTCGATATTTGATTTTGTTGTTGTTGTTGTTGTTGTGCTTAACGCCATTTTTCAGCACACGATAGGCTATTCATGGCGGACAGTATAATTGGTGGAGAAAGAAATCGGGAAATCACCGACCCACGAGAAGCTACTGGCAAGCTTTCTCACATATCCACATTCGCCGAATCCTAGACTCGAACCCACGCAGACAGAGGTGAGATGGCAGTGATCCGTAACGGAGAGCGCTTTAGACCACTCGGCCACTCGAGGCCCCACGGGTCGATATTTGACTTAAGGGGATTGTATTATTACGCCGAGGTTAGACATTGGGAATAAAAAAACAAAATTTAGGGTAGTAACACACATACAACTTTTTCACTACTAACACAAACTTTTGATTACCATCAGACACACCCTTTTTTACTTGCGTCCAACACACTTGCCTTTGATTACTATCCAACAAAGCACTCTCCATATTTTGTCACTCTCTGGCACATAACTTTCTGATTACTAAAATACCAATTTTGATTACTATCCAAAACAATGCGTTCTGATTGCTATTTACCATCAACGTTGTGAATACAATCAAGCATGCTGCTAGCGACCAAAAAAAAAAAGAAAACTATATTTACTATCCATGACATGTAATTCTGCATATTGGGATTATTGCATCGTCATCATCGTCGGTTGCAAGGCAAGCAGATTAAACTCAGATTGGAACATTTGCAAGAGTATCGTTGCATGATTCATCTATTCGTTTCATTCCACAGCTTGGTTAAGGTACTTTTATCATCTCTTATAGCTACATATGTCGGGTGAGAGCAGTGCTACGTTCGTGAATCTAGCCACAATAGGAAGCTAACTGATATAAACTTGTATAAACTGCATTTTGACGTCAGAAAATTCATTTTAAGGCAAGGTCAATTTAATGGAAATATATGAGTAAACTCTGCCATCTGACTTTAACATGTATCCAAACTGCTTGCTGGAAATTGATGAAATTGTTTCATACAGATGCTGGGTATAAAAAGAAACCTCGCAGGGATTCTCATGTTTTAGATATTCACTTGGGGATTCACTACTATTATTATCTGTGATTCATAAATGCCAAGATAAATTTTCAAACAACTGTTCTTGAACTAGTTTATTGAATATTTCGATGACAAAAATTGTTTGATGTCCAACCTAAGTTTTGACTTGAGTGAAAGAATGATTTATACCAAAGCTACTTCTTAATGATCTTCCTGATCCAATTACACAGAACGAGATACTTTGCTTGTGAAACAACATAATTTTCTATTGGAAAATATGTCCATATGCCGTTAAATGGTTAATGTTAAGTACAATGTGGTCTCTGAACAGTCTCTCCATGTCAAAGAATGATCTTCCACAGGTTCCAGTAGATGACTGTTGGGGTGGAAAGATGATTATAATTGCCGTTGGCGTTTTCAAGGCTACCGTTGACGTTATGTTGTCTGAGGTTTTCTGATGAAACAGTTGAAGTCGTTGTGTTACATGTCATGGAGATCGGGATTAGGAGGTAACTAGGGTAGTCTCTCGTACAGCCGGTAGAGTTCCAGTGTATCGTTTGTAAGGAATTAAAGTTAGTTTTCATTCTACCATAATATTATTTGTTGTTGTCCTTCTTCTTCTTCTTCTTCTTCTTCTTCTTCTTCTTCTTCTTCTTCTTCTTCTTCTTCTTCTTCTTCTTCTTCTTCTTCTTCTTCGTCTTCGTTCGTCCTAAAATACATCAAGCAATCCGTTCTAACAATGGGCTATCATCACAGGCAAAAATCCTCCCCGCTGAACGGTCGTTTATTTGCTTATCTCTTTAGTATCGTTTCAGTAGCCTAAGTGGTTACAAGCGTTCGCCTCGAATGTGGGAGGTCTCGGATTCGAACTCTGACCGAGTCATAGACTTATTAAAATTGTACTTGCAGCTGCCTCGCTTAGCACTCAGAATGAAGAGATTGGTGTTAGGACTGATTGGCCTGGTTGCAGGATAATGTGTCTAAGGTTGACATGATGCTTCATGTTAGACATCACTATAAACTGCCATACTGTGGACATTGTAGCAGTAATTGGAAAAATGTTATAGCTACGTTAAAACTCCAACACACACACACACACACACACACACACACACACACACACACACACACAAATGCACTTTCTTCATTTGTCTGATTGGCATTTTCTTTATCGTCAATGGGCTAACAATATGACGATGCCATCTTAATTGTTGATGCTGTATTTTATTCAAATTATTAGTTCCTATCAGAACCTTCAAACATCATTCACTCTCGGTATCGATGATTCCCTTACTTGCTTTCTGCATGACTTGTTTTTGTATGGAGTATTGGATTTGGTGAGTTCTGACAAGATATGCCAGTGTTTATCTAAATAATGACTGTGTCTATTGTCTTTTTTCTGGAAGATCGGTTTGAACTTGAACGAAGCTGGGGTGAACCTTGTGACATCTTTAATCAGAGGGAGAACAAAGGTCATGCTTAATCAATACTTCTCCTTGTCTGTGCTATGTTTCTACTAGTTGTCGGGATGTTGCTTCAACTCGGATGTGTATAGAAATAGAGCCTCATTGATCTGGACACCTTCGTTCAGAGTGAATATGATCGGATTAACGAGTTGTCCGGATAATTGAAACATGCACATTTTTATTTTACGATGTCATCAGACCGTATATACGCACATGTATATGCTAGCTGAAAATATAATGTGTATTCAATAGAGCTTGAAATAAAATAATGAATACATTTATTTACCTATGTTTTTTCACATTATTATAAAATGCGCTTATACACACGTACAGTAAATCAATCAACTGTATTTGTACAGTCATCGATAAACTTTGTTACATACATTTGAAAAACAACCAGGAGTCTGAATAACCCTCTTAATTTCTTATCCATCGGTTAAGTCAAAAGCGTAGACGATTTGATTCTAGTGTGTTTATTTAATTATTAACACTCCCGTCGACGTCTAGCTAAAGCAGACCTTGTGTATACAATCGCTGGTTACAATATGGTCCGGCTACTTAGTTTTTCCACACCTAATGATCACGTGATCAATTGATAAATTTAACACACCACTAGAATGTGATTAATCAGAGATTGACACATTAGCACACTTCCAGATTTGCGTAGGTGAATCTATGTTCTTCGATTGACTGTATTTTTTCTATACGATCTTTCGAATTTTCTTATTTTTGGAAAGATTATTTCCCGATTATGGAGTCAAGTCTTTTAGCAATTTTACATTTTGGTCCCCGATTTCGATATCCGGATCCAAAACGCAGATTTCTTGATTAACGGAACAAATTAAACTTTTAGGAACTCCGATCCCGCTGAAATATGTTGGGATAGCGAGCTTTCAGGAAAAAACGGAGTCCGGATCACCGATGCTCCTCTGTACTAATAGTAATTTATACATCGTAGATCTCATCAGTGCTTGTATGGACATATCCAGTAAACTTTGTAATACGCCTGCTCTGTGTTGTACCTTTTCTTAGGATGTCACTTTGTGTTGCACCAGTACCAAGCCATAATAGTAGCATAATAAGATACCGACGAAGTAGTAGTTTCTTTGGATACAGGCTTCCATTTTGGCATCAAAGTTGGAAACACTGGTCTTAAACCATATTCGAAATCCGTGTTTAACTAAGGAGAAGAAGAAGACATTTAGTGACAAATCGTTCATGATCGCGGTTTTTTTTAATACTCGTGCATTCTAGCGGCAGTATCTTTATTTCTTCTCGAAGACGTTTCTTTTATTTTCTGTTGTTAAAGCATCAATTTGCTGCACCTCTCCTTTTCTTGAGGTCTCATTTAAGTTTGTTGGTTTTAGATTCAGCATTATAATATCGTTTTTTAAGAAAAAAAATAATGACACAAACTCCATTTCATCCTGGTCACACAAATAATTTGCTATTTTCGTTTGAGTAAACTATTCTTGGAACGTAAATTTTGTAACGAAAATATTTTATTGTTTCAACCCGTCCCGTAAAAAAGGACAAACAAATCTTTTGATTGATGTGGAATGTTAATAGTACCTTTGGCTAATTGGCAACTAATAGCATACGTTCCAATAGCTACCTAAAACAATGTAACATGGTCTCTATAATAATCAGTATTGTTATTGAACCACATAAGAAAGACACGAATTCTTGTCATTAAATTACTAGGTCAGAATTTCCATCAAAACTAATTCTCATTAGGTTATTAATATATGGCGCAGATTAGTAAGGATATGTATCGCTCACATGTATATGAATTTTCTTGCTTTGTGAAATCTGGACAATGCCATTCATATGTGTATATTATAACTATATATAAAATGCCTTCGTTGCTCAGCTGGTTACCTGAGATCAAGGTAACACCATGGTAAACGATGAATTCGTTAACAAGTGGTAATTATTAAAATTGAAAAAGAAACATACCATTTTAATAAAATATTGTACACGAAAGGATGTATATTAAATTTATTCAAAACATGTTTCTTTGGCCTATTCACCTCTTCTTGCGAAGGCCTTTTTTGCATTTCTATCCTTGTATCGTAGAATATGCAGCTTTTAAAATACCAAGATTTAAATCAGCACAAGTTAATGCTGCATGACATGAAGCATCGTTCAAACATTGTCAGAAACAGTTTATACTAGACTTGACATGAACTAGCATCCCGTAAAAATGATCTGCGTACCATGGTTTCGTTTGTAGAGTTGACAGTAATACGAATTTGAGTAGCCCGTACATAATCAATTGTTTTTGTCAGGATAAATATCCTATCCAATGCTCTGAATGCAAAATGGTCTAAGTTGTACAAATCACAATGGTGTGTTATTATTTCTATTTTCAAGTTAATTGAGATGATCATTGAAAACTGAAAGATCGCATGAAGTAGTATGAAACGACTAAAAGAAAAATTTGATTTGTTCTTTTCATGAAAAACCAATAACAACTCCATCTTTACCTATATTTACATCAGATTTAGAACCTACCTAATAACAATGCATAATATTTGTTTTAATTTTGAATGCTTTTCTTCATTTTGTTTGAGAAAAGTTCTATTGCGTCAAATATAGTGCCGGCATTGAAGCTATTTGGAGACTCGTTATTTTATTAGATAGGAATGCAGATTGAAAGTTAACAATCCGCACATCACATAATATCCAGTTTCTGCCCAGACACGGACGTCAAAATATAAATTGCTTTGTTTTCTTTTTGGATTGTTTTCTTGGTTTATTTTATTGTAAGCCATTGAGTAGATGCATTCGAGGAGGCCTGAGTGAAACTAAAAATGAAATAATATAAAAGCCACTGAAAATAGTTCATAAGTTATTAGATGCATGGATAGATTCCATTTTTGTATAGTATAAAAACAATCATTTAACAGCACCAATAATTTGGATATGTGCAAAATTGACTCATTGTTAAAAAATAAATTAGAAACAAATTTCAAATATACCAGGGATTAATAATTAATCGCCAGATTCTGCAAGTTACACCCTAATAATTTTTTGATGTATACTATCAGAACATCATATGATGGTTTAGGATACCGTTAAACAGAAAACCTGCTGAATCGACACATAATGAGTGACCTTGAGTGAGGTTCATATCATTCACACACGAAAGGAAGATATCGAATTCAAGACTATAATAGGGTAAAAAAATCTGTTGAACTCGTAGCTGCACTATCCACGTCTTCATATACTCACACTTCAAGTCAAAAATTAAGGTGAATCGCTACAAATAGCTTCACAATCATCCCTCGTTTACACCAAGGCATGTTCAATCAATATCACTTAAACTATTCTACTTCCGTTTTGAAGCTGTGATAATTGCTCCTATAACCAAGATTAACAGGAGTGATGAATACGATCATAACCAGTGTAAACTTAGAACACAATTTTCTCGAAAGCATAAAGGATTCCCGTGTAAAGGACAAAAAAGTTTTCAGCTTTTGTATCATGATTCCTTTTAATTGAACGATGACTGTCACATCTGGACTGCCGTAGGGCATATAGTGTTACCATTATAAGTAAGTCTACCCGTCGACATAACCATTGTCAAGTTGTGCATTTAGGTAACGTTTCAGATATTATGGTAGGCTATTGGCTTACATTATCATATCCCAAATTTTATATTACTTTTACCTGGGACATTTTGAACGCTCATGTAATGGACATCAACATTTCTTTTCCTGATACCTATGTTTATGTGAATGTGCATTGTATATGAAATTTATTGAATTCTAGGCTTGCAGCAAGTGGTATCTTGTATTGTCTAATGTGTTTCATAATCATATATACGTTTCAGATTTGTAAAAATAAGAAATATTTTGCACTGTTCAACATATTGCATGATAGCTTTGTTTGGTACCGATGATGAAATTTGTAAATAACACCTGTTGCTCGTTCTACCTTCCATCAATAATTCGTTTATCATTTGGTTCATATCAATTATGCGTTCCGTTTTCGGTCTAGATTTTACCGATATGAAATTCACATCCATATCAAGGTGTGATTTGAGTCCACAAAAGTAAATTTCTTGTCGAGTTAAGCAATGGTGTCATCCTTCAGAGATGATGTTAGTATAGTACATATACGAACAATTCTGTATCAACACATTTGGATTCATAATCTCAAAATATTTTGGCTTGACCAATGAATATCAATGTAAGTGATCTTTTTTTTTTCTCAAGAATTCCGTTTATTTCTGTCTAGACTATTGACCAAACCAATATTATTATGCGGATTAAATTCAACAAAGGTTATTTTCATGTTAACACTGTGCAATTTTTATCCGAACGCATAAATTGTATATTTTAAGAATATATGAAAACCATAACCGCGACTCTATAAATATGGGTGATATTTATCCAACAGACACATATTCAAATTCTTCAACAAATATAAACAAACTATTCAGCTTGGAGTGGGGATAGTTGCGACAGAGTTTAATGGCGTAAAATAAATTGACAGGTGTTCCCCCCCCACAAGCTGTACTGTGTTTTAATGCAAACTTAAAGTTTGTGATGGAGATGATTATTATACAAAACAAGCTAAACTTAAAATGTATATAAAACTTATTTTTCCTTTGCTTTCTGGCTTTTTTTATGTTAAATCCATTAGCACTGGCTATATATATATATATATATATATATATATATATATATATATATATATATATATATATATATATATATATATATATATATATATATATATATATATGGGTGTAGTCACATTCGCTACTCCTGGTATTCGTACATCTGTGAATATTAAACATTACATATGTAGCTGTGCGATATCTCACCACACCACTGCACTTGGTCTAATGTATGCACACAGTCAATATTATATGCACATAACAATATTATGGCCTGCAATTACCCAATCGAATAATAATAATAATAATAATAATAATAATAATAATAATAATAATAATAATAATAATAATAATAATAATAATAATAATAATATAGCGATGTCCACGTTAGCATTGCTAGACTTGAAATTAACCAATCGCAAATTAATGATATACCTATGTCCACTCTAGCATTGCTGTACCTGCAATTACACAATCGCAAATTATTAATATAGCTACGTCCACGCTGGAGTTGCTAGGCCTGCAATTACACAATCGCAAATTATTAATATAGCTACGTCTACGCTGGAGTTGCTAGGCCTGCAATTACACAATCGCAAATTAATAATATAGCTACGTCCACGCTGGAATTGCTAGGCCTGCAATTACACAATCGCAAATTAATAATATAGCTACGTCCACGCTGGAATTGCTAGACCTGCAAAATAACTAGGACTGGTTGCTTCGATTATGAACACAAATACCTCTATTTATCTATTTGAAAATGAAGATGAAACAAAAAAGATAATATTCTGTGTCATACCTATATATTTGTACATTTGACGTTTTAGACATATATAAAAAACTGCAAAAACAAAACCCATGAGGTTCGGGTTGAAGACATTGGCACTCTAATTGCCAATAAAGTTCTTTCTCTATCGTAAACAAATCTTGAAGCATTAAACTTCAGACAAACCTTTGCTCGTGGCATAAGATGTAGAATCGCGTCACATGAAAAGATCTTCTACTACAAAGGTCATAAAAGAGCTTGAAACTACATGTTAATACCTTTGCATCTACATTCACACACCTCTGGGTCCTATTTCAAATCAGGCCATCAAAGTATGCACATACAATACCTTTCCTAGCTCAGGTCAGGTCGTCTAAATATGCACATGAAAATTCCTACTTGATTTAATTTCCCTAGGTTAATGATGTATCTGCAGTCGGCCAGTCGATGATTAGAGTAAAAGAGTTACCTAAAATCAAAAACACGCCACACCACTTGCCTAAAAATAAACAAACAAAAAACACCAAAAGTCCCACCCAGATTCGTATGAAATATACAAGATTTATGCAAATTATCTGAAATCTTATCTTGTCATTCACATTTATATAAAGATGCTTTCTTTTTGTTCATTTGACGTAAAATATTACAGCAGCCAAATGTCCGGGACTCTATCTTTATTTTACATATCTTATTGCAATCTATTATATTAAAATGGAATGTTTGAAAAACATTTCCTGAATGAAAATGAGTCCGAAATCGTTAAGCAATCGTAAAACACTCGTTCTTTCATGCTAGGCGAAAAATAGTTAATTTCCCAATTGTTCGAATTTCGCATTTATTATCATCTATCGCTTTTCATATCACCAGCAAACACGCTGCGAAAAATGTATTAAATAAAGATCTCTACATAATACATTACTTTCACCATAACAAAATATAATCACGATCACCAATCCATGTCCTTCGATAATATATGTCGAAAATATATTCCAATAAGTGGATGTATCATAACCAACCAAGATGTTGTGTATGCATTGCAAACCGTGTGAATCTACAACGCAGTTTAGTTGTCGGGATAATAACGAGCTTGATATTATATAATTATTACTAATTGAAATAATGCATGCTGTCTCTCAAAACATGTATGTTCATAATTATAAATTTATATATATATATATATATATATATATATATATATATATATATATATATATATATATATATATATATATATATATATATATATATATATATATATATACACCAGAAAAAGTTATATTATCTGAGGTAAATATAGCAATTCAAATGATCAACATAACATTGTGTATTATCCTTTTTTGTGGAAAATTCTACACCATATTTAACACTAATGGTGAAGAAACAGATCTTTCAGGGTGAATTCATGGCATCAAAAATGAAGATTAGTGATTGGGACGACAGATTAGTAAGGCTTAAAATCACCAGGAAAAAATAAATTTTTCAGAAATTTATAGGCATCTACTTGATGATATTTAGATACCTATATAATTTTTTAGTCAGGAGAATTACAATAATGTCCTCATTTGAAATATAAAATTCTGTAGAAATAATATTGTCTTGAATAATGATGATTTTTAAGATCAAACACAAGTGCACACGTATTGGAACAAAATCGTGTGCTATCCATGTGTGAATATATTGCTTAATAAATACAATATCCTCTTACAAATAAACCTTTAGGTATATACGTGAAACCAGATTGTGTATACTAATTAGTTATTAAAGTGTAATCCAATAAATCGTATATAACATTTATATCGGGTTACTCGGCTTGGAATTTTTGGATTCATATTTCTCCATTACTTTTATTCTAGTAACATTGCATTTAAATGTTTCTCTTGTAAGCATCTTTCACTGTTTTTCCTCCAAACACACGATAGGTGGGAAAATGTGATCTAAGGTCATTGCAAACTCTGCAAATAAAATATTTTAAGCTCACCCAGATATAAAAAATATCACAAAAGGCACAAATAAATTGTTATGTCAATGGGATTAAATTACATTGAAAGAAAACGTTGATTCTGATAACAAAATGTGATGTACTGATCCAGTTGAAGGTATCCTGTTTCAGGTGATTTGTAGAAAATATGATTAACAAAAGGGAGAATTTGTTTTGCCAAAGAGTAGTATATCTATGAACTATACAATATGGCCAAGTAACTGATCATGTATCAAGCTGCAAGTTGATAATTTAAAAAAAAACATTAGTATAGTATTTGTACATTTTGAATATATTCCAATTTATTCTTATTTTTATTATTGGAGTTGTGCGGGCACTGGGCCAGACGTCCCGCTCGCGAAAGGAAAGTGAAACGTCTCTCATAGCCTGTCCTTTCCAAGTGTAGCGATCTCTGCGGCACCACTCTCTGTCCTTGATGGGCAGAAGGTATTTGAATCAGGCCTCTCCTACAATATTGCGTCCACATCAGCAACTGCAAGCTGGGACACATGTTTTAACAGATCCTGCTGTGCGACGCAACCGAGTGCCCGGTGGTATAACTGGGTGGGAAAACTGGGCTCTTTAGCCTTGGCAAGCAACCAGTCTAAGAGAAGGAAAAGTCTGACTCCAAACTCGGACAGATTGACCTGGTTGCCTTGTCATACAGTTCGTCTAGGAGATAAAAAATCCAATTTGAAAACCACGAAGTGGCATTGGATGATGGCTTCGCAGTCTTGTGGATATCTCCGGGAGAAGGATAAGCTACAGGAGTAAACCCAGACAGAAATTCCGGAGTGGTGCCCCTAAGGCGCTTGGGTGTTAACTATGACTTCCATCCGTTGGCTCCTGATCCGAACTGATGCCAAGCCTCAAGCCGGGCAGCTCCCGGTCAGTAAAGTGCTGGCCCGCCAACGTCTGTCTGCTTTAGTGAGTGCCTGGTACTAAGTGGGTTGCTTAGCATGACAATCAGACGGAAGCTCCGCACCAGACGAAAGAAACAAGAAACCGTCGAAGAAGACTCCACTGGAGTGTGCGCATCTGTGTACAGGCATTCTCAGATGACCTCAAGGAGTTGGTCGACAACAGAAAGAGGACCATCATTGACAGAGGGCTTACCAGATTAAATTTCAGCATCTCTGTACTCCAGTAAACAAGATTAACCTCCTCTTCAGAAGACGTTAACGATCGGTTCTACGGGCAGCTGGACGAACAGATCAAATGATGCCCTAAAGACGAGCTACTAGTCCTCCTATGTGACTTTAATGCTAGAGTAGATACCTGCCTCGGACATCATGGTACTGGAAATATCAATAAAAACGGTCAAAGACTGCTACAAATGTGCACCTATCATGATTTGTGCGTTACAAACACCTTCTTCAAGTGTAAGTCACTACACAAAGTGTCACGGAAACACCCCAAGTCTCATAGCTGGCACCAGCCTGACTTGTTCATCATCAGGTGCTCTGCCCTGAACACATTCCTATCCACAAGGAGCTAACACAGTGCAGACTATGACTCCGACCAAATATTCGTGAGCATCAGAGTGCGCATACAGCCACGTACATTACGCCGCTCCAAACAAAATGTTCGCCCTCGCTTCAACACTACGCAGATGTCCATTCCCTCCAAGGTGGATGTGTCCGCCCTGGACCAGGCTGTACAGGACGTGCCAGAGGAGGATGCCACAGCTAAGTGGAACGCAATGATTGATGATATCTATAGCACAGCCATGTACACGTTTGGCAAAAAGGAACGGCCCAACCCGGACTGTTTCAACGCAAACCTTTCAAGGATGGAACCAGTAATCGAGGACAAACAAAAACCTTCATAGCTTACAAGAAAACTCCCCAATGAATGAACGCTTGTTGCTCTCGGAAGAGCCTGAAGCACCCCACCCAACGATCGTTAGACAGTGCTCAAAGGAGTACAGGCAGCAATTGTGTAAAGGAATTTAGTGCAGTGCCGTGTCGGAAAAGATCCAAAGCATGTACGGTGGAATCAAGAAGTCCCTCGGCCTACCGTGAAAGGGGTTTTCCACTAAAATCTCTGACAGGAAAGAAGATCAGAGACCACGAGCAACACATTGCAAGATGGGTGAAGCACTAGTCAGAGCTGTACTCCCAACTACCCTCTACAAAAACAAAGGCGACCGCATTGACTGTAACAAGTACAGAGGAATATCGCTCCTGAGCATCGTTGACAAAGTGTATGTCCACATCCTCATCAAGAAACTCAGCTACTGGTGGACCGCGTGTTCCCGGAATCCCATTGTGGCTTCAGAGCAACCTGGTTGACAACACACATGATCATTTCACTCCGACAACTACAAGACAAGAGCAGAGAGCAAGGTCGGCCACTCTACATGATGATCATCGACCTCACCAAGGCCTTTGTCCTGAACAGCAGGAAGGGCTTATTTGAACTTCTTGGGAAGATCAGCTGCCCCCAATCTTCATCCATGCCACTATGAGTGGTATAGTCCTTTATGATGGATTCTCCTAAGACTTCTTCCCCATTAACAGCAACGTGAAGCATGGCTGCGTGTTGGCAATAACCCTTTTCGAGATTGTCTTCCTGCTCATGTCCTACGCCTTCTGCACGACCGCTGATGGAGTATAGTTGCACAAAAGGTTTGACGGAAGACTGTTCGGTCTGGCACGACTGCGTTCAAAGACCAATGTGAGGTCTTTGCTCATCAGGGAGATGCTTTCTTTGCTGACGACGCGGCTTCTGTGACCGACACGGAAGATGCCCTTTTGAATTTGGGAGACCGTTTTGTTGATGCCTGCATGCAGTTGGGGCTCACTATCAGCCTGAAAAAGACAAACATCAGCGTGCAAGATGTTATCACTGCCCCATCAATAAAAATGGACGGTGTCACCCTGGAAGCAGTCAACAACTTTACGTACCTGGGATCAATCATCAGCAACTCTCTTTCGCTTGATGTGAAGCTTGAGATAAGGCTTGGAAAGGCAAACACCATCATGGCCCGCCCCTCCAGTATGGAAGTGAGACCTGGAGCAAGAGCATCGACTCAACTCCTTCCATATACGGTGCCTGAAACGCATCCTGAAAATCAGTTGCCAAGACCTTGTTCCACATAACGAGATCCTTCAGCGTGTCAGTATCCATGGCATGTTACCCTGCTTAGCAAACACCGTCTTCGATGGCTTGGTCACGTCAGACGCGTGGAGGATGGAAGGCTGCCAACAGATATCCTATATGGACAGCTGACCACTGGCACCAGAAGAGTCGGCCGCCCTCTCACTCCGTTTTGAAGACGTGTGCAAGAGGGACATGAAGAAATGCGGCATTTCAGATGACTGCAGGGAAGTGCAAGCCGAGGACCGAGGCACTTGCAAATTGACGGTCAGCCAATGTATAACAGTCGCTGATGTAAGGAGAGGCCATCTGGTCGCAGAGAAGAGCAAGATAAAGAAGAGTGCAGCAGCAACTCAATTAATTCAGACTTCCCAGTAAGTCTGCACCGACTAAAATAGGGACTATCACTCGCGCATCGGCCTGCAGAGCCACAACAGACGATGTCAAAACCCCAGAGACAGACAACACTCAACGGTCGCGACTCACATGGTCTCCCGAGACTGAGCTTCCTGATGATTCCAAGTGCTCTTAAAATAGAGCATCGTTTGTCCCGTCCTGAGAGATGAAAAACGATAAAAGGACATGTGCCCACATACAAACTACCCAAATTTTATTATAATGTCAACCTGTCTCTTTTGAAAGTGACCAATGCTAGATCAGACCGATAAATTATCTTTGATGCAAACCGTAAATCAACAAAAACTTTGTAGATCCCTAATAATCATAAAGGACATCTGCCTACCAAGGACAATTGTTCTGGTTCTTTTTCTGTCCTGATTCTACACACTGATACGTGATACGCTTTACTGCATATTTGATATTTTGGATATGAAAGCTCATCAACGTAACTCTTCACACATTTTGTTTTCCAAAACAGGCATCCCTTCAGGTGCCGAAGACATTTCCTTCTTTGGTGATGTCTGGTTATAATAAAGAAGTATAACCTATGCCGTGTGTGTATGTATGTGTGTGTGTGTGTTTGTGTGTGTGATTTGGATTTTTAACGTAGCTTTTAAAAAAATCAGTCATATCACTAAGATGTGTGCAGTGTGGTAGTTTATTGTGATGACTACCACTGGGGCAACATGACGCAGGCTTGTAGTATCACGTCCCACCAGTCACATTATCCTGACATCGGTCCTGATACTAACCTCTTAAAGCTGAGCGCCTAGCAAGGCTGCTGTAAATACCATTTTTTATAAGTCTTTGGAATGACTCGGTCGGAGTACAAACCCGCGACCTCCTGCATCAGAGGTAGATGCGAGAATCACTAGGCCACTGGAGCGGCCATGAATGTTTGCTGTAGATGAAGCTGGTGACACTACTTGGATTATATAATATAATAATATCTACTTGTAGCGAATGGCATACGGTATTATAATATATATTTAATATACATTGTATTATATAGTGTAATATTTATGATCATATCTATGGAAATAGCATTTGCTTTTATCTTAATATTATGTTTACAATTTCCTGGAGTAAAGGAAGTATTCTGCACGTAACATTTATTATTCATACTCCAATCCTTTTTGGTCTCATTAAGTATTCGTTTGCATCTCGTTTTTGTCAGTCTAGTGCTTCTTCTCAATTTAGCAAACTTTCATCATCCTTCCTGGCTTCATTAGATATTCACTTTCATCTGATTTTTTTTATTAATTATGTGTTTCCTAGAAATAATAAAGTGGCATGTCGATAATTTAAATCAATGTCTGTTTGGGGTGGAATGGGGTGTTGGGAGGCTATCAAATGCAGGTGACATCTGTATAAATGCAAATGTTTGTGCAGCCTTGACCAATACAGTCTTCTGATATTGTTAAATCTACAAATGTTCCACAAGAAAAGATTTAAATTTAAAAATAATTCACTTATGGAAATGAATTTATTTACCATCTCCAACAATCACACAGTTATGCGTTGCGTCCATGCCCAGTAAAGAAATCAGAAAACATGCATACATCAGTATAATAGATACTTAAGAAGTTATTATTCCTTTTCAATAATAAGACATAATTTTTAGAATGTAGTTTCAAGTGATGTACCCATTTTGATTACGATTTTTGTCTTGCAGTCAGTATAATCACCAGGAATTTTTCTGTGAGGTAATGGGTGTAGATACCTCACAAAATCCTTTCTTTGCACATCTCTGATCATGACTACCGTCCATATCTTTATGACCGTGACTCTGGGTCATTTCTAAAGACTGAAATTAAACAATCAAAAATTAAACAAAAAAGAAAACACTAAACAGTACAAACAAAACTAAAGCGAGTGTTCATGCTCTTGTTGACAAAACACTGAATTTCCTAAACACTTTACATCTTTTGTGTCAGATCCAAAAATGTTATTGTTGCAGGCTCTGATATAATTTTAGAAATAACGTTGACTTATAGTATTTGTTTATAATTTTCTTTTCTTCTGTCAGTCTTTGTTTCTAATTTTTATCATCAGTTGAACTCTGTATTCTTTCCCTGATTATTTTCTTATTTTTCTTCTTTTTTCTTTCTTTTAGATTGAACTAAATTGGCCTCTTCTTATTGCGTTCATCTTGTAATTAAAAAATATTACTTATTTTTCAAAGCGGAAAGTACTTTTGTTGACCAGATTGTCTCCACAGCTGATATAATACTTTTTCAGAACAGAATTTATGCAGTTTTATGTTCAACCTATGTGAAATTATTCGTACTTTCTATATATATATAACAATATGTTCAATAGAGTTATCTCCCTTAACTTGAAAAGTGTACCGTAGTTTATTTGATGTCTTAGTATAATTTTCTTGGAATACAAAAGATGTGATTGCAAAAGAAACCGTGTCAAGTAAATGTGTCATATAGACCTATGCCTTTAAGCTATTTTATTTCTTAATAATTAGATCTTGTGTACATAGCGTTCATGCCATTATCAATAACATTTGCATGAATCAATCTTTCAGACTTGAAGAACAGTGTCATTTCGGTTGCATGTAAGCCATTATCTGCTTTTTAAAACATGTGCATTGTATCAACATGTGTATTATATTGCCTTTATCTTGTATTACTCTTTGTGCAGATCGATTCTAATTTGTATCATACTGCCTTTATATTGTCTTTCTCTTTGTGTAGATTGATTCTAATTTGTATCATATTGCCTTTATCTTATCTTTCTCTTTGTTTACAGTGATTCTAATTTGTATCATACTGCCCTTATCTTATCTTTATCTTTGTGTAGGTTGATTCTAATTGGTATCATATTGCCTTTATCTTGTCTTCCTCTTTGTTTAGGTTGATTCTAATTTGTATCATACTGCCTTTATCTTATCTTTCTCTTTGTGTAGATTGATTCTAATTTGTATCATATTGCCTTTATCTTATATTTTTCTTTGCGCAAATTGATTCTAATTTGTATCATACTGCCTTTATCTTGTCTTTCTCTTTGTGTACAGTATTTCTAATTTGTATCATATTGCCTTTACCTTGTCTTTCTCTTTGTGTACAGTGATTCTAATTTGTATCATGCAGCCTTTATCTTGTCTTTCTCTTTGTGTCGATTGTTTCTAATTTGTATCATACTGCCTTTATCTTGTCTTTCTCTTTGTGTACAGTGATTCTAATTTGTATCATACTGCCTTTATCTTGTCTTTCTCTTTGTGTAGATTGATTCTAATTTGTATCATATTGCCTTTATCTTGTCTTCCTCTTTGTGTAGATTGATTCTAATTTGTATCATATTGCCTTTATCTTGTCTTTCTCTTTGTGTACAGTGATTCTAATTTGTATCATACTGCCTTTATCTTGTCTTTCTCATTGTGTCGATTGTTTCCAATTTGTATCATATTGCCTTTATCTTGTCTTCCTCTTTGTGTAGATTGATTCTAATTTGTATCATACTGCCTTTATCTTGTCTATCTCTTTGTGTACAGTGATTCTAATTTGTATCATACTGCCTTTATCTTGTCTTTCTCATTGTGTCGATTGTTTATAATTTGTATCATACTGCCTTTATCTTGTCTTTCTCTTTGTGTACAGTGATTCTAATTTGTATCATATTGCCTTTATCTTGTCTATCTCTTTGTGTACAGTGATTCTAATTTGTATCATACTGCCTTTATCTTGTCTTTCTCATTGTGTCGATTGTTTCTAATTTATATCATATTGCCTTTATCTTGTCTTTCTCTTTGTGTACAGTGATTCTAATTTGTATCATACAGCCTTTATCTTGTCTTTTTCTTTGTTTCGATTAATTCTAATTTGCATCATATTGCCTTTATCTTGACTTCCTCTTTGTGTAGATTAATTTTAATTTGTATCATATTGCCTTTATCTTGTCTTTCTCTTTGTGTAGATTGATTCTAATTTGTATCATACTGCTTTTATCTTGTCTTTCCCTTTGTTTACAGTGATTCTTTTTTGTATCATACTGCCTTTATCTTGTCTTTCTCTTTGTGTAGATTGATTCTAATTTGTATCATATTGCCTTTATCTTGTATTTCTCTTTGTGTACAGTGATTCTAATTTGTATCATACTGCCTTTATCTTGTCTTTCTCATTGTGTCGATTGTTTCTAATTTGTATCATATTGCCTTTATCTTGTCTTTCTCTTTGTGTACAGTGATTCTAATTTGTATCATATTGCCTTTATCTTGTCTTTCTCTTTGTGTACAGTGATTCTAATTTGTATCATACTGCCTTTATCTTGTCTTTCTCATTGTGTCGATTGTTTCTAATTTGTATCATATTGCCTTTATCTTGTCTTTCTCTTTGTGTAGATTGATTCTAATTTGTATCATATTGCCTTTATCTTGTCTTTCTCTTTGTGTACAGTGATTCTAATTTGTATCATACTGCCTTTATCTTGTCTTTCTCATTGTGTCGATTGTTTCTAATTTGTATCATATTGCCTTTATCTTGTCTTCCTCTTTGTGTAGATTGATTCTAATTTGTATCATACTGCCTTTATCTTGTCTTTCTCATTGTGTCGATTGTTTCTAATTTGTATCATATTGCCTTTATCTTGTCTTTCTCTTTGTGTACAGTGATTCTAATTTGTATTATACTGACCATTATCTTGTCTTTCTCTTTGTGTAGATTGATTATAATTTGTACTTCAGACTGAAGCCGAGCCTTTTTATTGTTTGACGATTTTGGAACAGTAACTGTACTTACAGATCCTGTGCTTGTTTGTATAGGCAAGTTTTAAAAGCTATTAAAGTTTTAAATTCTCGCCGCATCAGTATACGAATATAAATATCGTATTTAATATAATTATATATTTTTGCATCCCATCATGCTCTGTCTCTGATGCGTCACAACATTCCTTATCAATAATAACTCTCAGCCTTAGCAAAGACGCCGCCGACACTATATTTAACGTCTCTGTTGAAGCAGTATGGCAACGCTATTCAAGTGCAACAACGTATAATATATTGACCAATCCTCGAATTGGACCAGTGACTGTAGAATAAACGTAGCACTTCTAGATTTCAATTAACCAGGATTGTACAACGTTTCGGCAGAATCTGGCAACAACAAACCGGTTTTTATTTAATAAGATTTAGGCGCAGATTTCAACGGGTTATGTATACGATATTGGTACTTTAAAGTATGTAAAAATATTAATATTTGACAATTAAATAATTTCAGTTTTGTATAAATTATCAAGGTATGTTGATGCTCAACGGAGATTGCTTGCTCATTTCCAGTCTCAGAAGAGCTTAGTTGTAATGTGCACAAGCATAAGAACATGTTATAAAGTTTTAATTGAGCTTACTGTAACTGAGTGGAATCAGGAAATATCAGTGATGAAGCACATGCGTATAGCTTTAAAGACAGTTTAATATAGAATTCGCGTATTATATTATTGAATTTTTTTTTATAGATGTATGATAATAAAGGCTTCAAAAGAAAATACATCCGAATCATATCAATTATTATTAAACATAGCCAAAATTGAACTTTCTGCTATATAGTTCTTTACGATGTGAATGTCCAAATCACCGTTCTTTTAAAAGAAAGAATAACGTATACTACAAATACGAATAATAAAAAAGAAATATTGACAAGGACATAGTGAAGATTTTCTTCGTATCTTCCTTCTTGATTTGCTTCAGTAATTGTTAATAGAGATTTAAAAAATAATGATAAATTGCAGTGAAAGTTACTGCAACCTGTACAGATCTTCCCATGTTACTTATCATTCCGATTCGTTGTTGGTATATTCACAAGACCCAGTGATACAAGCTGATGTTAACTCATATATGTCAACCACAATTACCTCTAGTCAGTGTAAGTTTAGCATACAGGTATAAAGTTAGTCTAATTCATTTTAATTAAAGTATGCACCTTGGTTTCTGACATGGAAAAAAGAATATTAGTCTTATCAAATGTAGTCATTCACGGTCATGTCATAATATTACATTTTTTTCCGAGTTCATGTAACCTATCTTCATTTCATTAAGTGTTGTTGTTGTTATAGGGTTTAACGCCATTTTTCAGCACAAGATAACTTTTACAAGTCTGCTAGTATAAATGGTGGAGGAAAAACCAGGGAATGCCTGGAAAAAACTACCGAACCAAGAATAAAAGTGGGAAAAAGGAAAGATAAATCGTAGGAAGGAACTAAAAGTGGGAGGAAAGTAAATAGAAGAGGGAAGAAATGAGGAAGCGGATGAAAGCGGATCAGTACAAGAAAAACCCAAGAAAACTGGCACTCTCACAAACAGATCGTGGACATAACGAGCTAATGTTAAATGGGAGTTGCATGAACTAAGTGATATATGTAAAATCTAACTAACCGTACACAAATAAATTGTCTTGAAAGTACTGGAATCATTTTTTATGGAACTAGTAGCCTGTAAACCTTGTAACATATTTTGATTTTTCTGCCAGCTGTTTCTTTTTATTTCTGCATTTCGTGTCCTCACAAAATTATAGTGTAGCCATCGGGTCCGTTCGTTTCTCCGTCTCTTTAAGATTTTTATAACATCAATATTTTGTAGGATTTGGTAGTGCTGTGGCCTATAAAATATGAATCGTTGATTTTGTGTATGCAATATACTAATTTTCATATATACATGCATTGTAAACTGACAGACTTTACCTCGGTGGTGATCAGGCAATCTCTCTCTCTCTCTCTCTCTCTCTCTCTCTCTCTCTCTCTCTCTCTCTCTCTCTCTCTCTCTCTCTCTCTCTCTCTCTCTCTCTCTCTCTCTCTCTCTCTCATATTTATCCGTGTAACTAATGCAACAATCAATGCAACAATTTAACAATTTATACATACCGGCCATTTTTTTTTAAAATTCTACCCAGGTACCTATTGCAATCACATTTTCAAACAATTATTGCCAAAGCTACCTCAAATATTTCAGGATTTCAGGTGTCGCTCTTCCAAAACGTACTTTAACAGTCAATTTATATATCCAATAGACGCCTTCAATAATAGCTACAGTATATACCATGACAGATCTAGCAAATTTACTTTGATTCTAAATTTCAAGATTCAAATGTATTAATATTCAAAGAAACAAAATAAGACGTAAACACAATTGTTACGGTAGTAAATAATTGCCATGTATGTATAATAAATAGCTCTCCGTTATCACCACTACAGCATAAAACACCTCAATCGTAATCATCTGTTCAAACAATTAAGTTATGATTGCAAATATTGGGTGCTCATAAGATCTGATTTTACTTTTTTATCTACTGAACGTTATTAGTACAGCAACAGTTTTACGACAAAAATAATACTTTATAATCAATTTATATAGATTGTATCCATTGCCAATAGAACAGATGAGACAATATTGTTCCACAAAACTCTATATCACTAGATACTACTCCTACAGCTACAACCACTACCACCACCAACAACATCACTAACTACTACTGCTAATACTATTATTATTATTATTATTATTATTATTATTATTATTATTATTATTATTATTATTATTATTATTATTATTATTATTACCGTTACATATATGTAATTAAATTGATTGTGATGTAGTTTTAATGTTTTCAAAAACAAATTGTTTCATTATATTTTATTGTAGTGATAATTTTCATTGCATTTGAATCTCTTTTCGGAAAGTTTACTTGACCTGATTAGAATGCAACAGTTGCTTTATCACTATTTTAGTTCACCTTGGTTGAGGCGTTTGTAAACATTGAATGGAAATAATTTGCTATTACCAAGGTCATGCTGGTTCACGTGTTACCCATGTTGTAAAGTTTATATTATTCATTTCTATAGTGAAAATCTGAACTTTTAGATAGGCTTATTCTAGACTTATTAAAAAGGTACTAACAGCCGCCTCGCTAGGCGCTCAGCATTCAGAGAGAGGTTAGCGTTAGGATTGGATGGCCAGTTGTCAGGATAATGTGACTGGATGGTACATCATGCTACATGTCTGCGGCATGATGCCACAGTGCTAGACATCACTTTAAAGTGCCATACAGCAGACATTGTAGCGATACAAAAGAAGAATTGTTAAAGCTACGTTAAATATCTAAATCACACACACACACACACACACACACTCATCAACAAATATGGCACACTTGGCTAGTATAGCGAACATAAAATAATTAGAATGTTTTAATCAGCATAAACAATGGCAAAAATGTACATGTATTCAATTTAAAAGTTTTCAAAGCAAGTATACAAGTATTTCACGATTTTAACATAATGGCAACAATATCGATATCAATAAATGCGTGTATGGAATCGACAGCAACAGTACTAATAGTAACATGACTAAAGCAACAGTTGGCGAAAGGAATAACTTAATTTTATAAAAGAGAAAATAAACAACATCAAAGTTAACAACAAAATCCAAAGAATAATGACGTTCTAAAAAGTACACATTGTTCTAGAATTGCAGTAAATTATATCACAAAAGAAATAAACATATAACATTGAAAGCAATAACAAATTGGTTCCACATCATATGACTTAATGAACTAGATAAATTAGTTAGAACTCGGATATTATATAAAACTTGATGCAACGAGGATATTAAAATGTCTTTAAATCTGGCAAAACATGAATAGTAATTACACAAAAAATAGGCTTTATCGACAACATTTTTTCAAGCACATTGTGCCGAAAGTGCATTTTTTAGAGTTTAATATTTATACAGTGATTAGTTGTAATATGTTACAAATGAAACAGAGAAGAACCGATGGGAAACACTGAGCAATGAAATTCGAAATACCTGGGATGCAAGGACTGTGTACAAGAAACAGGATTAAATTTGGAATGCAGTAGAATAATCTAAAAATAATAGAGAAGACAATCAATAAAGAATTTCAAGTAAACATGGGAAACAGTAAATAGAAGTTTATATTTTTTAAGTAAGAAAATATATTTTCCTATTTATTTCATAAGTTTAAATAGTTGCTTAGCAAAAAACTACAACTTTTTTGGTAGATAAACGGACTTTAGAATATAACCAAACTAATAACCAAGCATCTTACTTTTTCCTGAGATTCAAACTAACATAAAACGTTGGTTTAGCAACCATGAAAAAGGTAAATAGGATATACTTAAGAAGACAAATATTTACAATAGAGAAACTTCTTTTTTCTTATGCAATCCTACAACCATTATAAATAATTCAACTTTAAATTAATCTGTGATGACTCCATGAATAGGTACTGACCACAGGATAAAGTGATACTTTATTAGGATCGACCAAACTCGACAGTTTGCAAATGTCGACAAAGAAAATCAAATAATTGATACCACTTCCTGTTTTAAAACAATATTTGTTTCAAAATCATACTAACTTTCACATAAGGTTACGTTCCCATAGGTGAATAAGTCATTTTTTAAACGATGACTTGAGTGCCATTTCTCGATGTAGTTATATTTAGATTTGTTCAACTTCAGTGTACAGTCAGAAAAACAAAGAAGCCCATTATGTCGGAAATCAGTTTGAGCTTAGTCTTTTGCAGCCTATGTGGTATAGTATCATCTTTCATACCAAACGTTTGATACATTATTACAATTAAGAATACTGAACAGGAATATTCTAAATTATCGTTCATTAGGCCAGTCAGAATTAAGAAAGATGGAAGTCAAGTCTCTGACGTAAGCACTTCGGTTATTCTTTCTGCATTAATCAGCTATCTTCAACGACATTTTATTGATATGCATTTCCTGAATAATTTCATGTCCTCTGAATAATGCTTGACTATATTGGCATTTTGGTTTTAGAATATTATGATTTTATTTTTTTTAATAAAATTTACATTAATATTACATGTGGATCTATGTTCTTGTAAACGTTATTGCCATGATTATATTTAACTTCTTTTCCAATTCATACTTATTCAGCAAATTTGTGTATCAGTCAAAATGTCAGTAGAAATCTACATTAGAAAGATGTCGCAGGTTTAATAATTTCTTCTGTCAAAGAATACTATGGATAATTTCTTTATACAGATTTAATAGGAATTAAAATGCGTTAAAAGCTTTTCTTGTTTTCCAGAATTTCCAGCAGCAAAACACTAAATAAATAAAGGTTTTCCGGAGAAAACTATGAGCATTTGTTGCATTATAGTTGGAAAATATAAACTTTATACAATGCAACATTTATCACATATCTGTTACAGTAAGACATGTACTGACGATCTGTTATATTGCGATTTCAGAATAAATAGTCTCATTTGTTGTGTATATGTAACTTATTTTGTGTGATTGATCTTTGTCTGTATATGAAGGTATAATAATAATAACAACAACAACAATAATAATAATAATAATAATAATAATAATAATAATAATAATAATAATAATAATAATAATAATAATAATAATAATAATAATAATAATAATAATAGTAATATTAATAATAATAGCGTACCTAACTTTGATTTTTCTTGCTGATATTTGAGTTCAAGAAAAAAACTTGTTTATACTACTTAGAATGTTCTGGAAGATTACTTTCGACTAACATGACAATAGCCAGGTAGGCTAAAACCTTTACCTTCAATAAGGGAAAACTGTCAGTTACACAATACAAATTAAATATACATAACAGTTTCATATTTTGCGGTTCATAGAGAATCAAATGCAATCTGTATTTTATCCTCATAGAGAGCTATGGAAAGCATTATTCCTGCTCCAATAACCATTCCAGCTGAGTGAATGAAGAGATCACACAACTGTTTCCCTACCATGCCATCATGTTCTCTGTTTTTTATTTCAGGCAGCTGGAAGAGAAAATAATATATGCACTTCAAACATAGCAGATTACGAAATGTTTATGTGGAGGGTGGAAATATGAGAGGGTTCATTTTATCAAAATTGACGGTCATATGTATGTAACATGTCAGTTTTGCCGTGTGATATTTTATATTTTGACATGTTCATATTGGGTCAATTTGACTAAGTCCCTTGATAAACCATGCTCTAGATCCACAACTATTTGTTCCCTTCTTTAACTCTGTATCATCACCTTTTGTTACTTACAAGGTGCTTAAACGTCTTCCAACTTCAGTTTTGTGTTCACATTGTTGGGAAAAGGTAATCAATGATCCAGAAAACATACTAATTTTTACAACTAAAACATCGGTATTCCCATGAAAACCTTGTTCAACTATGTAATACCAACCAATTAACAAATGTTACGCAAACCAAATAGCTTTAACGTTGAGAAATTGTATTCTCATACAAGCCATGGGAAAAAATTGTTTTAGAAACCAAGCAACTAATCATTCCAATTACGTTTATGATGTAGGTTCCCTATATAAACCTTGTTGAAATTAATTATACTAATCAAGCAATACATGTTTCAGAAAACAGACCAGATTATAGTCTATACATAATTATATCCATGGAAACTGTTTGATAAAAAGATTGAGAATCCTTTCTAGTATTTTTATATTTCAAGGATAGAACATAAGGCAGGTATTCATAAAATAGACATCTGCACATTAACAATTGAAGCGGAGATTATATGCAATTTTATTTAACCCCAATTTTATTTAACCCAGTTGTGTATTACCAGTGACTTGTGCTCCACTTAGAAATCATAAGATCTAGATATGACCTTCTTAAGCTTTTACATCATTCAAAAGAAAGATATAAATAAACATCATTAAGCCTAATTTTGAAATAAATTTAAATGGTGATTGAAGTTTTAGTAACGTGTCAATGAACGTACCATATCTACAAGAGCTATATACAGGAACATCCCTGCAACAACAGCAAATATCCAGAGACTGGCTGATGTGATGTTTCCCAACGTGATACCAATTACCATGCCAATAAACGACAGGATGGAAGACACAACATTGTAGAAGATGGCTTGTTTTATACTCATCCCTGATTTCAGAAGCATAGCAAAATCACCTGAAACGTAAATGTTCCAAGTGTGCACTATAATTTGCTACACCAAGAAACGTTTTACATAATTAAACAAAATATGTTTCATCGAGGATACTATAGATGATCTTCTGAGTCTGATTAAGTACACTTAACAGTCCAGTTCTTAAATGATGTGGACGGAAAGAAAGTAATAACAAAAAACTGATAAGTTTCAAATGATGTTTTATGTATAACTATAGTTTAGATCTTATTAAAGGTTAGTGTTTTTCCGAAATGTCTGTTTTCAAATCTAAAGCTAACTAAAAAAATGCATGGAATTGCTGATATGTCGTTGAAAAGAATTCAATTATGTTTAATATTTTAAATCTTTAAACTAACCTGTTTAATCAGATTACATTCAATATGTTATCAATTTCCTCTCCAACTACATAATGTTATTCCTGTAAAATATTAGTCCGGGTAATTTGGATGATTATTGATTACAGTGGTCCCTTAATGAGTTACTGCTTTAAAGAGTGTGCTGTTGTATATAGTTTGTTCAGCCACGGATACATTCTTTCTCGGTCATTTAACAAGAACGTTGTCGAGTTTCTTGCTTTTACCTCAAGAATTGGTTGTTGTTGTTGTTGTTTTGGGGCTTAACGCCATTTTTCAACACACTATAGGCTATACATGGCGGCCAGTATTAATGGTGGAGGAACAGGGAAATCAACTGAAAGAACCACCGACCCACGAGAAGCTACTGGCAAGCTTTCTCATATATCCACATTCGCCGAATCCTAGACTCGAACCCACATAGACAGAGCTGAGATGGTAGTGATATGTAACGGACAGCGCTTTAGACCACTCGGTCATTCGGGGTCCCTACCTCATGAATTGGATTATTACTTTTAAGGGATGTTGTTTGCTTAAGCTTTTAACAAGAGACATATTGTTTATTTCGTCTGCAATTTAATATTGCTCATTAGATGCCATTTTTAGAAACTTTTTTTTTATAAGAAACAGCTTGATAAAACAATCACTTTTCATGAATTATATGCGCAGTTCGAGGTATCTAGGGTATTTTTGTAAAGTTGAACTCTATTCCGGACGATTGCTACTACGCCTAATAAGAAATACAGATCTAAATCAAGCATGGAAAAGCCAGCTTTCTATTTTATCGAATTGATTCATTATTGCTTCATTATTATTCATTATTTGTGCTTAGTATTAATTTAAGACTCATTTCAGTAAGACTTAAAGTCAAATCATAAGGCTCTGCACTACTGACTACGCCATCTGCAATTCGACTTGTCTTATAAGCAAGTATATATTATACAAATAGTATATATGTAATAATAAAATATCATTGGCAAATGCATAGGATTCATGCAAAATTAAACTGAAAAGCACAGAACCTGGTCAAATTCATGCAGGGATAAACGCATGTACTATACAGTTGGTGCAGTACTTTACTGTACATTCAGTTTGTTGAGTATTTGATTCCTTACTAGGTAATGCAACTGACTTTGACAGTTGATATTGAACCCTGGACCAATATGTTTCTTTGTCGGCTAGATGACAACAAAGCAATATAGTTTCCAAATACAGAACTAAAGTGACACCGAATAATTAAAATAACAGTCAGACAGATTGACAGATTTAACCATGACAGTATATGCATCACTTGAAGAGATAAAATGTAATTAATAAAATCTTATGTTGTCAAGAGCTAAATGCAAACACTTACCAGGAATATATAAATATTATGTACGTATTAATCAACCTACCAGGGATTAGAATCAATGAAACCCACTCCCAGGAAGAATGGATGACTAGTAGAAGTGATTTTCTTATGTATATAATTTTTACAGGTGTGTACATCAAAGATATCTTAATACAATAGCTATACATTACTTCTTAGAGGGAAACTAAAAGTATTTTATATGGCATCCAAGGTCAAGTTAGCAATATTCTGGTATAAGTGAGTTTTCTATCCATAGAATTTCATTTATTTTTCTCTGCATGGAAAACTTTAGTATTTTGTATTTTCATTAGATTCTATAAAGAATGCAAATGCAAAATTTCTGAATACTTTGTCTTATATCATAGATGGATAACCTTTGACCCATATCCATACCTATCTCCCTGTATACTTAGCTAACTTCTTTAATTGCAATTCACTGCAGCTTATGTAGCTAGCTATGTACCTACTGAAATACCAATATGTTAATAACTGAGTCTGAACATACTTGTTTTGGAATCAGTCTCCTCCACTAGTCCTTCACTCATTTCCATGCCTATAAACGTATCTACTTTGCAAAGTACTGTGTTAGCCTCACTATTATTGTCGTATCTATCTACCTATCTGCCTACATGCAGATACATACAAGCCAAGACATAGACACATAAATAATAACAAGGTCACTAGCTGAGTCTGAACTTTGTTGTTACTGAACCATTCTCTTTTATTTTTTAATAAATTCGTTATGGAACATTCCATCTGAATTCGAACAGGAACGCAAGAGATAACAGTTTTCCATGCTTTCAAATACTGAATCTCATGTATTACATTCACATCTTAAAGTCAAAACATAGCGATAATCTTCAACATGAAATATGTCTTATTTGTAAATGATTTGCAGATTAAAAATTTGTTTATCCCTTAAAATTTAATCCAAAATATGGGATGGATTATCCAACATTAACTAATTAACTACTGTAATTCCACTCTTATAAAAGCTCGTCTTCTTGCTACGTTTGACATCATTATAATATGCTCTATTTGGCTCATATATATATATATATATATATATATATATATATATATATATATATATATATATATATATATATATATATATATATATATATATATATATATATATATATACGTGTATTGACTCCATCGTCTTTTCAATTAAAAATGACCGGTTTCATGCAATACGTTGTCACCAAAAAAAGCAATATTACGCTTTTGTCCATCAATTGTTATAAACTTAGAAAGACTCAAAGATAGAGCTTGAAAGAATATACTATCTGATTTTGAGATATAACATGAAGAGCTGACATAGTAGGCAATACTATGAATTTAAAAGAAAATGCCCAAACACAATACAAATGATTAAATCATCACAACACCTTTTATGTGATGAAAACATGTTGAAAATATAACACTTGGATCTATCATTTTGGGACATTTTTTAGACATATCAACTATTCACCTTACTTAGACACATCATTTAGGCACATTATTTAAAAATATCCTTTGCGGACATCATTTAGAGATACCATTTAAATACCTAATTTGTGAACATCATGAAGACATATCATTGTAAGGCATACTCTTGGGAAAATGTCACTACAAATAAGAAACAGCGAGAGTACAATAAGCGTTACACATTTTGATAGATTTATGAACTATATCATTAGGAGATAAGACATTATAGGTAATGAAGAGATTTCGTTTAAAATTTTTAATTTTTTTAGATAAGGAAGATTAACAATAAGAGTACATAGAAACCATCATAAATATTTTCTTTGTAGTTAACATAATTTGATTCTAGATTGCATGTTCCCACCATGACACACGGATGCATCTACTAAACCAGTCTAGTTTTCCGTACCTATTTCATGTGGAAGCTCATGACAAAATACGGCAATGGATGTACTAAAACCAGATGAAATGCTTGCTCCAAATGCTGCTCCAATAGCTAACCCATCACTTAGGTTATGCATCCCGTCTCCAAGGATCACCATCCAGGCAATGGCCGCCACCGAATTCGGAAATTCGTGACTATGGTGACTGTGAGAATGTGAATGAGAACGAGAGAATTCTGATTTGTCCAACATTACTAGGGTTTCTTCCTCGTTACTCTCGTGGTTGTGTTTCTGGTGCCTTGATTTTGAAGACTTCTGATCTAAAATAAAATGAAGAATCAAAATGACTGAATCATAGAACAAATCTAGAGTGGAATTGCTGGTGATATTAACAAATAACAAGCAGTATTTATGGAAGCAGCTTCACATCTCCTTTTTATTCTTTTTTAATGTCAAATATGTATCCTTAATAAGTTACGTAAACAATTTATTTTCTTTCTTCAGTAAGAGATTATATTCCAGTATGTAAAATCAGATTCTCTCTCTCTCTCTCTCTCTCTCTCTCTCTCTCTCTCTCTCTCTCTCTCTCTCTCTCTCTCTCTCTCTCTCTCTCTCTCTCTCTCTCTCTCTCTCTCTCTCTCTCTCTCTCTCTCTCAAACATACTTTCTTTCACATTACTATTTTCCTAATGAACTATGTTTCAGCTTCAGCTAGGATAGCATATATGTCACTAAATGTAATAAGTCTTTTACTAATTGAGTCAATTCACCTCTGACAGCATACATGTCAGTAAATGTAATAAGTCTTTTACCAATTGCGTCAATTCACCTCTGACAGCATACATGTCAGTAAATGTAATAAGTCATTTAACAATTGAGTCAATTTACCTCTGACAGCATACATGTCAGTAAATGTAATAAGTACTTTACCAATTTAGTCAATTCCCTCTGACAGCATACATGCAAGTAGATATAATAAGTCCAATAGAGTCAATTCACCTCTGACAGCATATATGTCAGTAAATGTAATAAGTCCTTTAGCAATTGAGTCAATTCCCTCTGACAGCATATATGTCAGTAAATGTAATAAGTCCTTTACCAATTGAGTCAATTCCCTCTGACAGCATATATGTCAGTAAATGTAATAAGTCCTTTAGCAATTGAGTCAATTCCCTCTGACATCATACATGTCAGTAAATGTAATAAGTCCTTTAGCAATTGAGTCAATTCCCTCTGACAGCATATATATCAGTAAATGTAATAAGTCATTTACCAATTGAGTCAATTCACCTCTGACATCATACATGTCAGTAAATGTAATAAGTCCTTTACCAATTGAGTCAATTCCCTCTGACAGCATATATGTCAGTAAATGTAATAAGTCCTTTAGCAATTGAGTCAATTCCCTCTGACAGCATATATGTCAGTAAATGTAATAAGTCCTTTACCAATTGAGTCAATTCACCTCTGACATCATACATGTCAGTAAATGTAATAAGTCCTTTACCAATTGAGTCAATTCCCTCTGACAGCATATATGTCAGTAAATGCAATAAGCCCTTTAGCAATTGAGTCAATTCTCTCTGACAGCATATATGTCAGTAAATGTAATAAGTCCTTTACCAATTGAGTCAATTCTCTCTGACAGCATATATGTCAGTAAATGTAGTAAGTCCTTTACCAATTGAGTCAATTCACCTCTGACATCATACATGTCAGTAAATGTAATAAGTCCTTTACCAATTGAGTCAATTTACCTCTGACAGCATATATGTCAGTAATTGTAATAAGTCCTTTACCAATTGAGTCAATTCACCTCTGACAGCATACATGTCAGTAAATGTAATAAGTCCTTTACCAATTGAGTCAATTCACCTCTGACAGCATACATGTCAGTAAATGTAATAAGTCCTTTACCAATTGAGTCAATTCACCTCTGACATCATACATGTCAGTAAATGTAATAAGTCCTTTACCAATTGAGTCAATTTACCTCTGACAGCATATATGTCAGTAAATGTAATAAGTCCTTTACCAATTGAGTCAATTCACCTCTGACATCATACATGTCAGTAAATGTAATAAGTCCTTTACCAATTTAGTCAATTCACCTCTGACATCATACATGTCAGTAAATGGGATAATATTATGATTAATATGATTGTTCATTTCAAAGTCTGTCAGCCGTCAAAGGAAGGTTAAAATGATTGGATAATGTCATATATAACTCATCAAAATTCATGAACAGAGCAACATTACTTAGGTGTATAATAACATTGCTCAAAAGTTTAACTATATCAGTTTTTAAGTCAATCAAGAGTTCTCTAATGCTGGAAGTATCATCTTGTCACATTAGGTTTTATTTTTATAAAAACAGGGTTAGAGATATAGGCTGAAACTTAATTTCAATGTGTCAACGTCTTGCAGACATAGAACGTAAATTACATTCACCTAATTTTTCTTTGGCGTGTAATGGAGAAAAATTAATCCATATGTAAAAGTTGTTTGTTGTGGGTTTTGTATTTAAAAAAAAATATCAGGTGAATTGACCATACAGAAACACGATGTTGCACGTACAATAAATGATCAGTTTTTCCGTTTTGTCCTATAACCTCAAGTTTTGAGTTATGAACACTCCCTTGGAAAAAATGGAACAATCGTCCTACTGTACACATTAGTGTATTTTTCCCCACATCTATTTTGGCACCAGTTAAAGTTGTTTCAAAACATACAAATATTACATGTTAGGTTATTCTCATTTTCTAAAATCATTTGTAGTCTAACCATTCAAGGTTTGCTTCAGTTACAAATGCAAAGTAATGGAGAGCTGCTAGTGTAAATGTAAAGTCATGGAGAGCTGCTAGTATAAATGCTGTCACGGTCAGCCGGTACAACAATCAGACTATACGCATGTATTTAATATATCGCCATCGTAATAAGACATAATGTATTATTCATGATGAATCATAACTATAATGAATATGCCAGATTTCAATGTAAAAGGAAAGTCATGAGTTTACCAAAGGAAACGCAGTCTTACATTCTCAGTCTTAAAATTAACAGACAAGAATGAAACCCTTATCATACCTATGATATATAGAGGACCATTCCTTATCATACATATGTTATGTAGTGGACAATTCCAAAAGTTAACCAATAACACTAAAATGATGTCAATATACCGTCTATAGACTATACCTGACATATCTTGAGTGCTCGTGCATGATTCTTTGTCTGTCACGGCAGCGAATTCCCTGAAATCTTGAACTGGTGTTTGGCCATCATGAGCATATTTTCCTGGCAGCCTTTGTTTCTGTAAAAGAAATAAATAAGTCTGGTATTGGAGTTTATTTAAAACAGCGTTTCCCTTTACACATATTTGTTTATCGGAGACCTCTGTACACAAGATTTGGAACATATGCTTTGTTGCCGTGCTGTTTTTATTTGGGATAATTTAACCCCAGTTTCTAACATGAATGGCATTTTTACGCTTGATCTTAACATCCTTAGGGAAAACGCAGGTGATGAAAGAAGGTGAAGAATACTAAATGTTGGCATATTCAGTGATGAATAATCAATTTCATGTCTAATTAATAAAGACCTTAAAATTATTTTTTTTTTACCTGTATGACACCACACCAATCAATTTTGCAAGTTATATTGCTACGTTTGTTTGTTTTTTCTTTGGTGCTTTACGGAACTGCAATAAAAACAGTGCCGGGGAGAATTGAAGTAAAGTGCCTTGCTAAAGGACACACCATGTAATTGGTAATTGTCTTAATTAATTCAATTCTCAATGATAGAAGTGAAGCGAATATTTTAGCTCTGAATTCTTTTTTCATTCAAAGAATATCCATATTCAATATATCCATACAAGCGTTACTTCTACCATTGTTAATCTTATTAATGGAGGAAACAAAAGTATCAATTCACCTTCAATATATTGATAATGGGATACAAAAAAAACGATACACCAAAGACAAATCAATATGATGAACGAAAGGAGCAATACAATACAGATCTTTAATTTATATATCTTATTAAATAAAATATTTTCTTTATTCAATCGAAATTTTGGAGTGTCCCTTTTCTTGACTCTTATTTGGGTCTTTTTTTACAAACGCTCCTTTTTTGCAGTGATACAGATAACGTTGTACATAAAATCCTCAATATCACACGTCAAACCTTTTTCTTCTTTTGCAGCTTCTTAAAGTCAGTTAATATTGTCAGAAAAGTTTCTGCCAGGAAGAATAAATAGATGCTTCCCAAACACCACAGCCCTTTAAATACTCCTCCTATATCATGACCTTCCAGCTCTTCATGACCGTCGTCGGTTATTTGTAGTGCCTACAACCATAAACGGTCAAGTCAAATATAAAATTGCACTAACAATTTCATTTCAAGTAAATTTATAGGTGAAACAAAAACAGTTTACAAATGAAACGCAGAACGAACAAAAATGAAATGAATGCATATGAAATGAGTGGATATTTATGAAAAAGGACAAAATGCGGCACGATACATTTCCTCTTTGAAAACTCTTTAACATAATAATCCAGGATTGGGATCGTCCAACATACACCACAACATACCAAATTTCATTCTTCAGAGCTGTGACATTGGTTTTGTCGAAACATATATGAATAACTGCCAGTCATAAAAGTCTTTTCTTTATTTTAATTCCTTTAGCCATGTCTAGTGGCAGAATGGCATAACATGAAGAATATGAGACCTACTTCATACAACGGTGTTTTCTAACAAATTCAGCCATGTACACCAATATTTGTGGTTGAATGTCAATGTATTCAAGCTGAATATGAATTTTATTTCTAAACAAATTCAAATCTACTATATTAAAGAGCGAAACCCGGGTAAGGCGTCAAAGAGGGATGGTTACGGCTGTTTCCATTTATTGTTCACGGAACACGGCAGGCCAACAACGCACGCCTTTTTTGTTTAGAAACAAAACGCATGGGGATAGGAATGGCTGAACGATCATGGTGGTGTCTCCACTCTCACACACCCTTTGTAAAATTTATTTCTGATCAAGGAATGAAAAATAAAAGGAAGAAGTAAAAATATTAATTTTCCTTTTATTTTCAATGGTGGAGTAAGCAGTTCCGTTGCTATATCCATGATGAAAACAGTTAAGCCATTAAATCAGGTGCCTAAAGCCACCACATAGCAACACTAATTCATCCACTATAAGATTGTTTTATCCAACTAGCTTGAGCGCTTTCGACTCTTAATAAGTCTTTTTAAAGGCATATGCAAGACATAGACAGGGCAAACAAATCGAATAATTTCCAATATCCGTAACAAGTTGATATAAACTAGTTGAAACATAATACATTTAAAGTTTCAATTTCTGTAGAAATAGCTATGTAAAGTTTTGCAAAACACTACGATTTTTCTGGGGGTTTTTTTTAGTCTTGTCTATGTATTGTATATACCTTTGAAAAATACTGATTAAAAGTCGAAAGCGCTCAGGCTTGTTAGATGCTAGTTTTGCTCTGTCCTTTGTCAGCTTATTGCATTTATCATAATCTATACCTGATCACTTGCTGGATCCAGTGCACTTGAAAGCTGTTATTCGTCATGATTTCTATTCTTTATCTCATACCAATAATAAGTCTAGATGTACCTAAAGAGACTTAGAATAATGACTAAAAGAACAACACCACTGTTACGACCCTGTAGTTAAAGTGTGTGTGTGTGCGTGTGTGCCTGTGTGTGTGTTAAGAAATGAATTCTGTACAAAACTGTTTGTTTCATTTTTATTTTATAAATTGTAATTATTTTTGTGATTATGTTAACATGTGTCTAATATGTTGACTCATGTAGGCACGAGCTGTATGATGGTAAATTCGTCGCAAGTAAACATTCAGGAATAGCTATGAAGACGATTGGCTGATACCTGGTCAGGCTTTCCTAATATCCAGATGCATTGCAAAATTACACTTGTTCTCCGTGCGCGTGAACATGAAACAACGTAATAGCTTCGTGAATATGCTTAGTTATTTGTAAGAAAAGTCAATCATCATTTGTACAAATGGACTAAATGAATTTTCACACCACACATTTCTCCAAAATATGTCATAAAGTGAATATATATACCCGTAACTTTCAAATCAAATCACCTAAATATGCCTAGTAACACTCCTTTATTATTTAGCTGTCACGCTGTTGATGTGTAATTTTCCTAGGCAGATTTTTATACTAGAATGCCACCTCATTAAAAATCGAAAGTTATCGGAAAGTTTATCTGCTAACCGATAATATAGTTATATAACCATTCCTACTTATGACATATGGCCATCTCAACCTTTACGATAGTTTAGTTCATCCATAAAAACTTACGTAACTAGCTTTAAAGATTCAGATTATTAAATACACAGTTCTAAATGAACATCGAATACTTAATACGAGTTTCTAAATTACATCCAAATTGCACCCAGTCTGTCATATTGCCCTCCCTGTGAAACTCCGTGAGTGAAGCATTTCTTTCATGCATTCTGGAGTACTTAACTACCATCACGAACTTTTGTGGCGTGTTTTAGTCACAAAATCTAATAAAATGTCTTGTAGAACTAACAGTGGTTTACAATGATGGCAAAGAAAAAGACCGCCACAATTTTCATTCCTCATGGAATACAGCCATGGCCACTATTTTCATTTAATACCCGAAACGATTGATTACAACATAGAAACGACATGAATAATTCATATCTTACATGGGGTAACAGATGAAGAAGTGCATCACCCATGAGCGCCCCAACTGCTAAGGACACCAGGAAGTTCAACAGGTGGTTGTGCAGCACCTCGTTGGCTATTGGGATTATAACCACGCCTAGCAACCCAATAACGGAAGTGATCACAACTGCAAAACAGCTGAACCCCCAGACTGTAAGAAAGAATAAAGTGATGAATACTTGAGTTATATCGGTAACAGTAGAGAGTTTATTGTACATCATTTTGGTATTAATGGGGTTGAAAACAAGAGCTTTGGAGCCATAAAACAAACAATCATTGGTGTAACAATATTTTATACATAGTCTAAAGGGGCTTACGTTATTCAAACAACCACCTAGGTTTTTCATTTGTAGTATTGCAAAAGCAGTTACAGCCAGTTATATGAAATTATAGCAACTGAAAAGAAACAGATATCCAATACTGAAATAAAATCAAGTATAATTCTTGAGAAATATTTGTCTACTTAGTCTGAAGTTCATTTTAATAACTAATATATTCTTTTACGTCACGCAATGGACACATATTTTGCAGAGAATTCAAATTTTCGTTGGATGCATTTTTTTTTTCTTTAGCAACTTAAGGACAATCTAATGTGCTTAGACATGCATTCTTTTAGAGACATCTTTTCATAAAATTACAAATCAAGAGATTGACTTGTTTTTATAAAACATATCTGACCCATCTAATATCTCTGTTCTCCCATAGTATAATAGAAATAGATATGAGGAGAAAGTTCTCATTTTTGGATAGGAAACAAACCTTTGATTGGAATTTCCGACATTTTGTAACCAATTGGTCTGGACATGTCATCGTGTTCATGTGGAGAATCTTCATCATCTTTAGTGTGATGACCGACAGGGTCAAACGACGTAGCCATGGAATAATCACGTACTTTACATTTGTCCAACTCGTATAACAATGCTGGACAAAAATCAACAAATTCTGACATTGTTATTTCCTCCTCTACTCCAAAAGTATAGGCTTTCCAAATATCACGTGGAGTAAGACACTGTAAAGAAGAATAGGATAAATGAAAGTATAAAATACATATGGAATAGTCCTTTGAAATGGCCAGTGTATGAAAGGCACATTTAATATCTCATATTTATCACCAGCTAGACAAGCAGTAAATATGAATAAAATTCAAACAATTTTTTGAAAAGCGTTCAATTTGTTTTAGACAAAACCATACACATATGAAGGAAAGTTTGATCGTTTTGTACGGTACTGTTCCGACGTGCTGCATTTATAATTTAATATGTTAGACAATACAATTTTTGAAGAACACACACGCATATATATATATATATATATATATATATATATATATATATATATATATATATATATATATATATATATATATATATATATATATATTCCAGCTAAACGTTAGCAAAGATATTTCTAGATGAATATAAATGTTAATATTCCT
The DNA here is from genome assembly GCA_016746295.1 of Potamilus streckersoni. Classification (NCBI taxonomy): domain Eukaryota; kingdom Metazoa; phylum Mollusca; class Bivalvia; order Unionida; family Unionidae; genus Potamilus; species Potamilus streckersoni. The sequence goes on from JAEAOA010001170.1 coordinate 311,904, forward strand.
CTATCTTCATATATCAGTTGACTAAATCTTACTAGAAGCAATTAGTATATCACGTTCTTTTCTCTAGGATTCCGGCAAATATATTTTCATTTAAACCAAAGAAGTATTTAGAAATTTTTGATATTCAAGGAATTGTTATATGATAATTAATTCTTAGCAAACCTTTTTTGAAGCAGCATCATTTTCGATTGCTCTGCTGTAATTTCTTTGACGATGATGATCACTGTCGCCAGTATACTCTTTCCTCTTATTATGAATGTCTTTTTGGCTGAAGTCTCCTTGTATGTAAAATGCATGGTTGCCGTTTATATTCATGTCGCTATCTTTTGTATTTATGTGTTCAATATTTTCCATGTTATAATCATGCTCGTTTTCTACCTTGATAGCATGGTATATTACACTCTGATTAGTCTCTTTAAAAGAAGTTTTATTGATTCTCCCGTGCTTCAGCCTATGTACAATTTCACTTGGGTGGTAAACGTTCTCTGTATAGTTTATGGAGGAACTATTGCTTTGTAAATATGGTTCTTGAAGTGGTACCTTCTCTGGATGTCTTGGAAACATGCCACTCCTTTTATATAGATCACCACTACTTGAATCTTCGTTATGCACGGGAACCACGTTGCCATAGTGATTAGTATTGTCATAACTTTGATCGAAGGTAGTGTTATGATGTTCAGTGTCATTGGCATAAACATGTGTTGAAACAGACAAATCTCTTTTATATTTATTATAAACTGATGCATCTAGCAAGCTAGTCTGATTTTCGTATTTTGACACAAACGTTACTAAACTATTATCCTTGTCAAAAGTCATGTTATGATCAGGGAAATATATATTTTGCAATCTGATATGATCTAACATGTGTTCAAATCCTTCAAAAGAAAGTGTTTCACCGGATCCGTATTTTTCAAATAACTTCTGAACAAACCAGTTTCTTTTTTCAGTGAAAATTGCTTTTCTTTCTGAATGGTAGTCTCCATATATGACAGTCTGTTTCAGGTTTATGGCCTGAGTTGTCTCTTTATGGTCAGATAAAGTGATCGACTCTTTGTCTGATTGAATTACACGCCCATCGTCTGTACTTGGACTTGGGAGACATGGAAAATGACGGAAAAATGACAGACAAATGAGGCAGACTCCGAATACTGGAGAGATGCACATTGTATTCTAAAAGCCTGAAACAAACGTCAACAATAATATAAGTATAAAATATAATAAATACAACATTTAACAAATGATGATGCTGTAATACAGTCTCATTGTGAGACAACAAAATTATTACACTAGGTGTTACGCTGTAATGGGCATGCATCTTGTTTCTCAATACACATTGCATTGTTGCAAAAGAATAGAAACTGAAAAGATGGGTCATAGTGAATAAAGTTTATTTCAGTTAAAAGTAGACTTACATCAAGTCCTCGTTTAAATATAGTCCATATTACTTACCAAATTATTTTTTTCTTCTTATAGTACTTTGTAAATTTTAAAATGGGTTAAACGTTATATTTATGAGACAAGTTTTGGTATTGAAGATGGGATGCACTAAGAAATGCCATTTCCAGATCTTTTACCAGTCTAAATATTTGTTTTGAATATTTCATGTGCCTTTAATATTGGTATGAGCAATGAGAATTATTAGATTCCTTACTTAATAACCTTCGAAAATACTGATCTCTCAAAATGACTGCCAAAGCATTGAATTATCTAAGTACTTTGCCTTTTATAACCACCCCATATGTGAATTCAATTGTTTTTATATATCTAGAACTAAAGTAGACTGCATCGTTAATATTATGTTGCTATTTACCGCTAGTAAGGTTATTGCTTTTGGATTTGTGTAACTGAGTGAAGTTGAAAAATCTATTTGATGAAACAAGCAGTTGTAACTATGTATTAAAAACATTAAAATATTAAATACGTATTTTATATATTTTTTAATTTTTTGTTATATATGTATGACAAAGAAAAATATTTAGAATTCAAAGGATAAAATGAACACAAAAACTATAAGATCAGCTATATATTTGGTGAGCATGAAAATGACCTAAATCAAAATTCTTATACAAATCTACATATTCTGCAGATACGAAAAGCACAGCAGCAAAGAGCCTTAATCGATTTCCTGTTCGTCTTCCTTCTTTTTGCTCGTATTCTACTTCTGTTTTGCCATTATTGTTAATTGTTATCACTATCGCTACAATCTTAAACCTCAACATCCGGACAACATTACTGCATATAATAGTTGGTATTGTGTAAAAAGGTTCACTGCTATAAACTGATGCAAATTGTTGGCTCTGATTTGTTGTGAATATGTTGACGAAGATCATTGATACAGATTGATATTAATACTGGACTCCAGCTTGTTGTAGTTGTGTCGGTAAGGTTCAGTCATACAGGCCAATATTAATACTGGACTCCAGCTTATTGTAGTTGTGTTCGTAAGGCTTAATGATACAGAGTGATAGTAAAACGGGACTCCAGCTTAATGTAGTTGAGTTCGAATGGCATAGCGATACAGACTGATATTAATATTGGACTCCAGATTGTTGTAATTGTGTTCGTAAGGAAGAGTGATACAGACCGATATTAATACTTGACTCCAGCTTATTGTAGTTGTGTTCGCAAGGCTTAGTGATACAGACTGATATTAATACTGGACTCCAGCTGATTGTAGTTGTGTTCGTAAGGCTTAGTGATACAGACTGATATTATTATTGGACTCCATCGTGTTGTAGTTGTGTTCGTACGGTTTAGCCATACAGGCTGATATTAATAGTGGACTCCAGCATGTTGTAGTTGCGTTCGTAAGGTTTAGTCATACAGGCCAATATTAATACTGGACTCCAGTTTGTTGTAGATGTGTTCCTAAGGTTTAGTCATACACGCCGATATTAATACTGGACTCCAGCTTGTAGTAGTTATGTTCGTAAGGTTAATTTCATACAGGCAGATATTAATACTGGACTCCAGATTGTTGTAGTTTTGTTCGTAAGGTGTAGTCATACAGGCCGATATTAATACTGGACTCCAGCTTATTGAAGTTGAGTTCGTAAGACTTAGTGATACATACTGATATTAATATTGGACACCAGCTTGTTGTAGTTGTGTTGCTAAGGTTTAGTCATACAGACTAATATTAATATTGGACTCCAGCTTGTTGTAGTTGTGTTCGTAAGGCTTAGTGATACAGGCCGATATTAATACTGGACTCCAGCTTACTGTAATTGTTTTCGTTAGGCTTAGTGATACAGGCTGATATTAATATTGGACTCCAGCTTATTGTAGTTGTGTTCGTAAGGCTTAGTGATACAGGCCGATATTAATACTGGACACCAGCTTATTGTAGTTGTGTTCGAAAGGTTTAGTCATACAGACTATTATTAATATTGGACTCCAGCTTGTTCTAGTTGTGTTCCTAAGGCTTAGTGATACAGGCCGATATTAATACTGGACTCCAGCTTATTGTAGTTTTGTTCGATAGGCTTAGTGATACAGACTGATATTAATACTGGATTCCAGCTTATTGTAGTTGTGTTCGTAAGGCTTAGTGATACAGACTGATATTAATATTGGACTCCAGACTGTTGTAATTGTGTTTGTAAGGAATAGTGATAAAGGCTGATATTAATACTTGACTCCAGCTTATTGTAGTTGTGTTCGTAAGGTTTAGTCATACAGACTGATATTAAAACTGGACTCCAGCTTGTTGTAGTTGTGTTCGTTAGGCTTAATGATACAGACTGATATTAATACTGGACTCCAGTTTGTTGTAGTTGTGTTCGTAAGGTTTAGTCATACAGGCTTATATTAATATTGGCCTCCAGCTTTTTGTAGTAGTGTTCGTAAGATTTAGTCATACAGACAGATATTAATACTGGACTACAGCTTGTTGTAGTTGTGTTCGTAAGGTTTAGTCATACACGCCGATTTTAATACTGGACTCCAGCTTACTGTAGTTGTGTTCATAAGGTTTAGTCATACACGCCGATTTTAATACTGGACTCCAGCTTACTGTAGTTGTGTTCGTAAGGTTTATTCATCCAGGCCGATATTAATACTGGACTCCAGATTGTTGTAGTTGTGTTTATAAGGCTTAGTGATACAGGCCGATATTAACACTGGACTCCAGCTTGTTGCAGTTGTGTTCGTAAGGTTTAGTCATAAAGGCCGATATTAATACCTGACTCCAGCTTGTTGTTGCTGTGTTCGTAAGGTTTACTCATACAGGCCGATATTAATACTTGACTCCAGCTTGCTGTAGTTGTGTTCGTAAGGCTTAGTGATACAGATTGTTATTAATATTGGCCTGCAGCTTGTTGTAGTAGTGTTCATAAGATTTAGTCATACAGGCCGATACTAATACTGGACTCCAGATTATTGTAATTGTGTTCGTAATATTTAGTCATACACGCCGATATTAATACTTGACTCCAGCTTGTTGCAGTTCTGTTCGTAAGGCTTAGTTATACAGACTGATATTAATACTGAACTCCAGCTTATTGTAGTTATGTTCGTACGGCTTAGTCATACAGACTGATATTAATACTGGACTCGAGCTTATTGAAGTTTTGTTCGTAAGGCTTAGTGATACAGACCGATATTAATATTGGACTCCAGCTTGTTGTAGTTATGTTCTTAAGGTTTACTCATACAGTTTGATATTAATATTGGACTCCAGCTTGTTGTAGTTGTGTTCGTAAGGCTTAGTGATACAGGCCGATATTAATACTGGACTCCAGTTTATTGTAGTTGTGTTCGTTAGGCTTAGTGATACGGACTGATATTAATACTGGATTCCAGCTTATTGTAGTTGTGTTCGTAAGGATTAGTGATACCGATTGTTATTAATATTGGCCTCCAGCTTGTTGTAGTAGTGTTCATAAGATTTAGTCATACGGGCCGATACTAATACTGGACTCCAGATTATTGTAGTTGTGTTCGTAATGTTTAGTCATACACGCCGATATTAATACTTGACTCCAGCTTGCTGTTGTTGTGTTCGTAAGGCTTAGTGATACAGACCGATATTAATACTGGACTCCAGCTTGTTGCAGTTGTGTTCGTAAGGCTTAGTTATACAGACTGATATTAATACTGAACTCCAGCTTATTGTAGTTGTGTTCGTACGGCTTAGTCATACAGACTGATATTAATACTGGACTCGAGCTTATTGAAGTTTTGTTCGTTAGGCTTAGTGATACAGACTGATATTAATATTGGACTCCAGCTTGTTGTAGTTATGTTCTTAAGGTTTACTCATACAGTTTGATATTAATATTGGACTCCAGCTTGTTGTAGTTGTGTTCGTAAGGCTTAATGATACAGGCCGATATTAATACTGGACTGCAGTTTATTGTAGTTCTGTTCGTTAGGCTTAGTGATACAGACTGATATTAATACTGGATTCCAGCTTATTGTAGTTGTGTTCGTAAGGATTAGTGATACAGACTGATATAAATATTGGATTCCAGATTGTTGTAATTGTGTTCGTAAGGAATAGTGATACAGGCCGATATTAATACTTGACTCCAGCTTGTTGTAGTTGTGTTCCTAAGGTTTAGTCATACAGGCCAATATTAATACTGGACTCCAGCTTGTTGTAGTTGCGTTCGTAAGGCTTAGTGATACAGACTGATATTAATACTGGACTCCAGCTTGTTGTAGTTGCAATCGTAAGGCTTAGTGATACAGACTAATATTAATATTGGACTCCAGCTTATTGTAGTTGTGATTTTAAGGCTTAGTGATACCGACTGATATTAATACTGGACTCCAGCTTATTATAGTTGCGTTCGTAAGGCTTAGTGATAGAGGCTGATATTAATACTGGACTCCAGCTTATTGTTGTTGTATTCGTAAGGCTGAGTGATACAGGCCGATATTAATACTGGACTCCAGCTTGTTGTAGTTGTGTTCGTAAGGCTGAGTGATACAGACTAATATTAATATTGGACTCCATCTTGTTGTAGCTGTGTTCGTAAGATTTATTGATTCAGGCCTATATTAATACTGGACTCCAGCTTGTTGTAGTTGTGTTCGTAAAGCTTAGTGATGCAGACTGATATGAATACTGGATTCCAGCTTGTTGTAGTTGTGTTCGTAAGGTTTAGGGACACAGGCTCATATTAATACTTGACTCCAGCTTATTGTAGTTATGTTCGAAAGGCTTAGTGATACAGGCCGATATTAATCCTGGACTCCAGCTGATTGTAGTTGTGTTCGTACGGCTTAGTGATAGGGGCTGATATTAATACTGGACTCCAGCTTATTGTAGTTATGTTCTTAAGGCTTAGTGATACAGCCCTATATTAATCCTGGACTCCAGCTGATTGTAGTTGTGTTCGTAAGGCTTAGTGATAGAGGCTGATATTAATACTGGACTCCTGCTTATTGTAGTTGTGTTCGTAAGGCTTAGTGATACAGGCTGATATTAATACTGGACTCCAGCTTGTTGTAGTTGCGTTCGTAAGGTTTAGTCATACAGGCTGATATTAATACTGGACTCCAGCTTGTTGTAGTTGTGTTCGTAAGGTCTAGTCATAAAGGCCGATATTAATACTGGACTCCAGCTCGTTGTAATTGTGTTCATAAGGTTTAGTCATACAGGCCGATTTTAATACTGGACTCCAGCTTGTTTTAGTTGTGGTCGTAAGGTTTAGTCATACAGGCCGATATAAATACTGGACTCCAGCTTATTGTAGTTGTGTTCGTAAGGTTTATTCATACAGACCGATATTAATACTGGACTCCAGCTTGTTGTATTTGTGTTCTTAAGGCTTTGTGACACAGACTGATATTAATACTGGACTCCAGCTTATTGTAGTTGTGTTCCTAAGGCTTAGTGATACAGGCCGATATTAATACTGGACTCTAGCTTATTGTAGTTGTGTTCGTAAGGCTTATTGATACAGACTGATATTAATACTTGACTCCAGCTTGTTGCGGTTGTGTTCGTAAGACTTAGTGATACAGACTGATATTAATACTGGACTCCAGCTTATTGCAGTTGTGTTCGTTAGACTTAGTGATACAGGCCGATATTAATACTGGACTCCATCTTATTGTAGTTGTGTTCGTAAGGTTTAGTCATACAGACTGATATTAATATTGGACTCCAGCTTGTTGCAGTTTTGTTCTTAAAGCTTAGTGATACAGACTGATATTAATATTGGACTCCAGCTTATTGTAGTTGTTTTCCCAAGGCACACTGATACAGGTTGATGTTAATGAATATGTTGATGTTAATGCCTTTATTTCACCTCTATATTGTCAGCGGAAGAGTAGTATATATTCACAAAATTGTCAAGTTCCTTTTAACTGAAGTGTGCAACTTGGGTAAGGGCATGTAATACGTTTCACGATTCATGGAATGTAATCTTTTAAATGCTACGATTTTAACATGTACTCCCCTGTACCGCTTTTCTACAATAAGTTTAGCCATGGGAAATATCCGGTTGAGCCAATCAATCATGTCAGTTTGAAAAAGGTACGTCAAATTTATCCCATACTGTCAGTATTTTCCTGTTGAATACATACTATAAATCTTAAATATTTCAGACAAGCATAAAACTCAGAATGCCATAATGTTTCAGCAATCAAAATTGCACCAGGGTGCACCTTTTAAAACTATTATAGACAAATGCGTGTACTTTAAATAATTATGCTTAGTTATTGTGTCAATCGACATTCATTCTCTTAAAAAGTCATTGTGGTCTTCAATTAATTGAATATAAACATATCAATTACTTTCACGTTGTGTTGCTGCATTTGTCCTTTGATTTACAGTGACCTGAACCTTTTAAATTTTAACTCCACAACTCAAGACCATTTTTATTTAAAATTGAAATCAGTTCACAAAATTTAATTAATGTACGTAGCCTAAAATTAAACTGTTGAGCAGAACCTATATTTTATTATTTCAGTCACAGCTACTACGATATTCACCTTTACTAGGTCGTCAACAAAGATTGTTCCAAGCGTTTTAATCAGAATTAAAGTTAATGTGTAGGGACAAACCAACCAGAACGTTTGTCGACGTAAACGTTTTTCTTGAACAGCCTATTTTGGGTGGAAACTCATTTTCATCCTTCAGTCAGTGAAGCTGAGCATACAACCTTTACCCTCAATTCAACGGACTTCTTCAGAGAACCATGATCGAGTTGGCAACAACCTATGATAAAAGTCAATGAGCTAAATCGAAAGTTCTACAATTCGTGGGCGGAAACCAAAGCGGGCGAACAATAGCATAGGGTGATACTCTTCACCTTACGGCAGCGTACTTAAACAGTGCCCACAACATTAAGTACGTTTAAGAAACCAAGAAACATGGAAAAGACAAGAAATTAACGAAAACATAAGTGATTATTCCAAATAAAACAAGGAAACCGCCCGTTATATTTAACGGCAAGAAATGTGAAAATGAAAAAAAAACCCTGATATTAAATGACTACATGAATCTTATTTGAAATGTAGGTTTTATAAACTTAATCTGTAAAATTTAAATGTTTGTATTTAAAGGATCAGTCACATTATTTAGCTTACATTTGCTTTATAGTGCACACTGAAATATTGCTTTACCTGCTTGAGACTGACATTAAAACGCAGACTCTCAAAGAGTTACGAATGTACATCAACACATGTGTGCCAAATGATTCACAAGTACATGTACGCGGAAATCTTTTTTGTATGTTTATTTTAGGGCTTGATGTATCTGTACATTAATGTAAGAGTAAATCCTTAACATACATCGGTTTAGACAAGGACATTTCTTATCCCGGACGTTTATTTTTCCTCTTCAACGCAATTGCATTATGATGGATTCGGTTTTTTACATTCCTAAATAAACAAATGACGGCTGAATTGAACATTGTGAATTCTGGTGCAACTTTAGAATAGCAAAACAGCCATTGAAAACTTCCTAAGCTTACACGACAGGATAAAGAGCAGTTTCACATATATTAATTTTTAAAAGATAGAGATAAGACCATCAAGGTAATGTAAACATGCAACATCCAAAGTTTGGAATGAATGCATAAAGATGCAAATATATACAGTTCAATATGCAATGTCTCTTCTTAACTAAAAAATTAAATAAGACAGAAATACAAATTAAATAAATCATCAATCATTTTTGTCATAGATTAAAATTCTTTTCATAAATAATAACCAGGAGATGAATTTTGAAATATAAATGTAAATTAGAGATATAACTCAGACTGTGTAATTTATGCTTATAGATTAATCATTCATCACTCTTAACATTATAAATTTCATTCACGTAATTCACAGTATATGCAGTAATTCCTGCACATTTTCATACTGAAATTAACACCGACTGAATTTATTTTTGTTCTGTATACGTGACATTTTGCAAGGATTCAATATGCATGCATGTATTTAAAGTTTAGCACAGGCGTAAATGTATCTTAGCAAACAGTAACGACTACATATTTTATGAGTCTAAAGCATTTAGTGACATTATTCAGTGTGCATCATAGTGCACATTATGTGCAGTGAAACTGTTTAAGTTAAATTCATTAAGGAAATCTCTTAATGGAAGTAAATGAGATGTGGAGATGTGTAAAAAGTGATTCGCAGATTTGTCTAATACACAGCGTAACAATGAACATACGATATTTTAACAAATCATATTTATCGACGATACGTATCAGATAACTTGATATTTTACAAAATTGATGATTACAGTAGAAATCATTAACGAATATTAAGATACAATCTGTATAACGACATGAAAGAGCATGAAATTGAAAACAAGGACGGAAAATTACGAAAATTAGTTCATTTGATGTAAAATGTGCTTTTTCAGCACCTTTCAACAGTACAGATGAAATTCATATTACCAATACTCAAAGTTTTAAGCAATATGTCAAGCAAACATTATTTTTCAGTCCATAAGTGTTTACTATTAGTCACATTACAGAAGGTGATCTGCCATACTGCTTGACCAAATCCCATTCTTATTATTTTCTGAAATTACATAGATTGCATTGCACAAGATTAGCACCATCAGTTTTGTTCTAGTCAATGACTTTTGTGGATGAGTAACATGCTTAATCATGACATTGACACTGTCATATTTGAAAGTGCCTTTCCAAATGACGGTAGGAATTAGTTTTCATTATTATTTTAAACACAACGGAATAAATTTCAAATGCGTGATAGAGACTTGATGAGAAAGGATATCTAAAATATTGAATAGCAAAATAACGTTTTTTAATACTAATGTTGAAATTCTTGAAATCTCAATCAAATGGACGAAATGCTTCGATGTTTGTTTCTTAATCCTCTTTATATTGCCCAGTGAAAAATATTAATCCCTTAGTAATCCCTTAGGATAAATGTTTTGAACTGATTTTATGAAAACCTTGGAATTATGTATGTGTTATTTTGGTTGTGTAATGGACCTTTGTCTACGATTGTTGATAGTGTAGTCATGCGTACCTGACTTTTATCATATTTTTTTTTAAAAAAAGTTATCTACTGATATTGGAGTTCAAGGTCTAGCCTTATTTATAACTTAATATGTTCTTGAAGAGTATCTATGACCCACATCCTGGTCATTTTATTTTGTCTTGAGTTTATGTGTATATATATATATATATATATATATATATATATATATATATATATATATATATATATATATATATATATATATATATATATATATATTTGTGGTCAACAAAAATAGTTCCTTCCTTCCTTTAAGTTCAGCTTGTAGTCTTATTTGCTTTTGTGTTCAGATATCACCTGAGATATAATTTATTTAACAATTAAAATTGTCATTTCAAATTGCTTTTGGTACATAAACACTTATATGATTGCTATGAATTCATTAAAATAATTATTGAATTTATCATTGGGATACATTAAGACTGTTTTTACAATAACCTGTTCAAGGTTATTGAATTTATCAACTCATTTAATAATATTGGTACATCGACACATAAATAATTGGGATTTGTTTTGAACACTATACTTCCGGACACGGGATAGAACTTATATGATTATACGGGATATAACTCAAAATACTAAACGTTCCTCTGACTTTTAACTTTGTAATTTAGAAAAATATATCTGTTTTATTTTAATAAACTTTATGATTCAGCTTATTTGTGACGTTGTTTAGGAGCATAGAGTTGTAACATTTAGAAATACAATAGATTAAGACTGTATAATTCCAAGAATATTAGGACCTTAGATATTAAGTCTATTAAGATGTATAAATCAGGTAAATGGTGATATTAGAATTCCAGTATGTTAAGACTTTAGAAATCCAGTATGTTATTACGGTAGAAATCCAGTACATCATTACCATAGAAATCCAGTTTATAATTGCAGTACAAAATCCGGTATATCATTACCGTAGTAATCCAGTCTATTAAGACATTAAAAATTCAGTTAAAACCCCGTATTGTAAGACCTTAGAAGTCCAGAAAGTTAAGACCGTAAATGCCAAGTACATTAAGGCTGCAGAAAAACTAATCTAGCATACCATGACGTTAGAAATCTAGAAAACTAAGACCGTATAAATCCAATACAATAAAACAGTAGAAATCCGGTATATTATAAATCCAGTATTGTAAGAGCTTATAAATTATTATATTAATACCTTTGAAATTCACTATGGTACGACCTAAGAGATTGAGTACGATAAGCCTTTAAAAACAAAATATTAAGGCGCTATTAAAAGCGTCTCAAATTTGGTACATTAAGATCTTACAAATCTAGTCTATTAATTCCATAATAATCCAAAACAGAACGACCCTTTACATTTAGTGCATAAAAACCATGGATATACAGTATGATAAGGCCTAAGAAATCTGGTATATTAATACATTAGAAATCCAATAAATTAAGACCTTAAAAATCCAATATATTCAAATCGTATTCATCGGTAGAAAGGGGCCTCAGAAATTAGTATATTAAGACCTTAAAATTCCAGTATATTCAAATCGTATACATCCGTGGAAATGGGCCTTAGAAATAAGCACATTAGGACCTTAAAATTCCAGCATACTCAAATCGTATACATCCGTAGAAATGGGCCTTAGAAATAAGCACATTAAGACCTTAAAATTCCAGTATATTCAAATCGTATACATCAGTAGAAATGGGCCTTGGAAATTATTACATTAAGATATTAAACATCCAGTATCGTATGGCTGTACATCAAAAACAGTAGAAATCCAGCATAGTAAGACCTTCGAAATTGGTATATTAAGACCTTAGAAATCAAGTATATTAGGACTTTAGAAAAACAAAATGTTAAGGTGCTATAAATCCTGTATATTACGACCTTCGACTTTCTTTATCTTGAGACCTTTGAAATCTAGTATATATAGACCAGAGAATTCTCAGTATAGTACGACCTTAGAAATCCAGTATAGTACGACCTTAGAAATCCAGTTTTGTACGACCTTAGAAATCTTATTAAGACTTGTGAAATCCAGGATATTAAGACCGTAGAAATTCAGCATAGAAGGACCTTAAAAATCCAGTATATTACGACCGTTGAAATCAGGCATGTTTAAGACCGTATAAATCCAGTATATTAGGAACGTATAATTTCAGTACATTAAGAGCGTGTTTGCTGCGTGTAACGCTTAGATGGGAGTACGCGTAAAGTGTTTGTTGCGTGTAACGCTTAGATGGAAGTACGCGTAAAGTGTTTGCTGCGTGTAACGCTTAGATGGGAGTACGCGTAAAGTGTTTGCTCCGTATGGTTCAACGTCTTTCGTAAGAGTTCTACACATGTTTGTCGTGTGCAAGAGTTTGATCTTTGGGGTTCAGAAATTTTTTATGAGTACTCTGACAAAAGTCTACCGAATTACAAGTGAAGAGCTCAACCAATATAGTGAAAAGTCTTTCCCACGCTCTCTTACAAATGTTTATCGGAGTGCAAATAAAGACAGGAAGTTTTGAGGCAAAGTGTTCAAAGGCGCACTCATTGAGAGATCACTAACATCTCACCTCTGTCTGCGTGGATTCGAGTCCAATGCTCGTAAAATGCATGTATGTGAGAAAGATTGCCAGTTGATACCTGTATGTCGGTAGTTCTTCCCGTGGTTTTTTCCCGGGTTCTTCCTCCACAAATATTTTCTGTCCGCAATGTATAGCCTATCATGTGCTGAAAGATAACATTGCAGCCATAACAACCACAAGAGTCAGTTCTGAGAGTTAGTAATCTTGCACAAGTACATTGACAAAATGCTGCCGAAACACACATAAAGAGCTTGATTTGCACTGTTAGGAGACTTTCCCGAGTGCTTGGCGATGATTTGCCAGAGCACAAGAAAAGAGCTGGATTCCTACGCTGCCTGATTGCTCTTTTTGACAGCAGCACAAGTAAAACGTTTGATCCCAAGGGTTCATACCCCCTAGGTACTCTGACAAGCATTTACCTGGGTGTAATTAAAGAGTTTTATCTCCATTGGATTAAAATTATTTCTAAATAGCTCTAATAAACGTTTGCCAGAGCAATTTAAACAGTTTGATTCCAATGATTCAGCATCTTTCCGAAAAGGTCTGAAAAAATTGTAGCAACGCAGGCACACATCTTGATCAAAGATTTCAATTCTTCCACGAATTCATTGATCAACCTTTGATGGAACCCAAGGAAAGAGCTTGATGTTTGAAAACCGAAAATCTAAAGTCGACATGTATTAGGGATTCCTTCAAAGGAATTAAGACTTACAAACTATTTTTAGGATTCAAATTGGAGTGGTTCTATTCTTCATGCAATGACAAATGTTTTCGTTCATCACATTTGCGATTTTTATCTTCCCACGATAATTAAATATCACATAAATTATATGCAACATATCATTAAAAGGAATTGATGTTGGTAAAAGATCTAATCCCGTTGTCCCTTACAATTTTTGTCATATCTGATTGCATTTTTAAAAAAAATAAACTTGAGAAAGAGTAAAGAAAGAAATCGAGCATATGTGATTATTTCAAATAACTGACTATGTGAATTATTTTTAAGGTGAAGATATTGTAAATAAATATTTTGTCTAGATATTTATCGACGAAATGTTCTCTTTTTGAACATTGTCCTTGATTTAACGTTTTTGTTATAAAAGTGAAATTAATGATTTTACCTGGGCAATTTCTCGCTGACATCAAAGTAGGATACTGACTGCATGAAGATTGAGACACCGGTTATAACCAAGCCTGTCAAACGTTCGGAAAGTAAGTGTAAAGTTGGTTGCATTTTTATAACTACTCCAAACATTGGCATGCATATTAATTTCGTAATCGACACTACTTGGGGATTCAGTAAACTGTATCAATCTTAATTAATCTTCCTTTGTATGGTAAATGAGGTCTGTATATTGTCGAAAGTTCGAAAAGTAAAATTATAGTTGGGTGTAATTAATTTACCTGTGAATGGTAAATTAAGTATGTACACTATCAAAAGTTTGAAAAGTAAATGTATAAAATGTATAGTTGGGAGCAGTTAATCTTCCCTTGAATGGTAAATGAAGTTCTGTACATTATCAAAAGTTCGAAACGTAAATGTATAGTTGGGTGCAGTTAATCTTCCCTTGAATGGTAGGCCTAAATGAAGTCTGTACATTATTAAAAGTTCGAAAAGTCAATTTATAGTCGATTGCACATTAAGAACTATTCCTCTCACGAGCATGCGTGCTATATTCGTACACTAGAATACTAATGATTTGGGTAAACAGTATCCAACCGGATTTTACGTGAAGGTGATACATTGCCATAAGATATAACTCCGAATGCAAAACAGAAATAATAAGTAAATAACTCACAATATTGTTTACATTTAAATTGATCGTACAAGGTAGTAATGTTTTGTAGGCACAAATTATAGTCGTAGAACGTTTGTCGAGTTCTGTGCAGTAATCGAGTTCTGAACGTAAGTATACATAAATATAACGGTAGAATTCTTAAAAAAAGCCCATAAGGATTAAAATCATAAACGTGATCACGTTCATTGCCCTTTTGTTGTTTTACAATTATCCTACAATCTATACATAACAATTTATCATAATGAGGCTCATGCATAATATCTGTAATTAGTCATATGCACAATATCTGTAATTAGTCATATGCACGATATCTGTAATTAGTCATATGCACAATATCTGTAATTAGTAATATTCACAATGTTGTAAATAGTCATATGCACAATATATGTAATTAGTCATATGCACAATATCTGTAATTAGTCATATGCATAATATCTGTAATTAGTCATATGCACAATATATGCAATTAGTAATATGCACAATATCTGTAATTAGTCATATGCACAATATCTGTAATTAGTCATATGCACAATGTTTGTAATTAGTCATATGCACAATATATGTAATTAGTAATATGCACAATATCTGTAATTAGTCATTTGCACAATATCTGTAATTAGTCATATGCACAATATCTGTAATTAGTCATATGCATAATATCTGTAATTAGTCATATGCATAATATCTCTAATTAGTCATGCACAATATCTGTAATTAGTCATATTCACAATGTTTGTAATTAGTCATATGCATAATATCTGTAATTAGTCATATGCACAATATCTTTAATTAGTCATATGCATAATATCTGTAATTAGTCATATGCACAGTATATGTAATTAGTAATATGCACAATATCTGTAATTA
This sequence comes from Potamilus streckersoni, assembly GCA_016746295.1. NCBI lineage: Eukaryota > Metazoa > Mollusca > Bivalvia > Unionida > Unionidae > Potamilus > Potamilus streckersoni. The sequence continues at coordinate 327,578 of JAEAOA010001170.1, forward strand.
GTCATATGCACAATATCTGTAATTAGTCATATGCATAATATCTGTAATTAGTCATATGCATAATATCTCTAATTAGTCATGCACAATATCTGTAATTAGTCATATGCACAATATCTGTAATTAGTCATATGCACAATATCTGTATTTAGTCATATGCATAATATCTGTAATTAGTCATATGCACAATATCTAATTAGTCATATTCACAATGTTTGTAATTAGTCATATGCACAATATCTGTAATTAGTCATATGCACAATATCTGTAATTAGTCATATGCACAATATCTGTAATTAGTTATATGCACAATATCTGTAATTAGTTATATGCACAATATCTGTAATTAGTCATATGCACAATATCTGTAATTAGTTATATGCACAATATCTGTAATTAGTTATATGCATGATATCTGTAATTAGTCATATGCACAATATCTGTAATTAGTTATATGCACAATGTCTGTAATTAGTTATATGCACAATATCTGTAATTAGTCATATGCACAATATATGTAATTAGTAATATGCACAATATCTGTAATTAGTTATATGCACAATATCTGTAATTAGTCATATGCACAATATCTGTAATTAGTTATATGCACAATATCTGTAATTAGTCATATGCAAATATATCTGTAATTAGTCACATGCTATGTTCATTGCAATGTATGAATACAAAAGTAGACCTAACAGAACACAACTTTCAACTGTTGTTATTTTTTGTTTTAACAGTAAATGGGTGCCGTCTGTTTATTTGTATATAATCGCAAATAAAAAAGGAAGGGAATCTTACAGGCTTTTCGATATTTTTTGATTTTATACTGTTGATGCAACTTTAAAAAAAATAAAATTTTGCTTTTCTATTCTAACTTATGGGAAAGAAGTACAAATGTTCAGAGCCATACCAAGTCAAATGACTTGTATGTAAAATTATCAGATACAAAATTTTCTTTTCATACCCAACTATCATCTCGACAAAGGAAACAAACTATAATCAAAAATGATAAGGACGACAACACCATAAGAATGAAGACCATTTCACTAAACTGGGGATATGCTCGAATACAGAGGACCATTCTAAAAACATCAATCTGACTCATATGGATGTCACTGAAAACCCACCAACTATTTAACAAATTGAAAACAAAAGCTTGCAAAGTTATATTTTTTATCTTTTATTTTGGTTCTCTTGTATTAAAGAGCATATTATTAATGCATTTAAATCAAACTGTATACAATCACAATATGTATGTGATTTTCTACCCTTTTCACGCAGCACGTGCCGATCGCTCTGTCTTCGATCAATTGGTATCGACATACTATTAAAAATGTACTAGTGTGTAATAGTCTTGCCTCACTTAAGCAAGCTCCATTTTCATTTGAAACCAACTAGGCAGTGACAGAATTTTGTTACGATTGAGTAGCAACAAGAATTTTTGCAAGACGCCAACTGATGTGGCAATAAGAAATTAAATGGAGACAAGATAACCGATAGTTTTAATTAATTTTCAATTTGAATTAAAATTTTATTCTGTTCCACGGTTTTTATGTATCAAATGACTAAATCCTATTAGATATATGCACTATGTCAGGCTCATGTCTGCAGGATTCCGGCGAAAATGTTTTAGTTTTTGACAATTTAGAAAACGGTTATCAAAGCAGATCAATTTTCAAAAGAAGTATCGTTTTCTACAACTCTGTTCTTCTTTGATTGAGGTGAAAGTCACGTAGGCCACTATACTCTTTTTCCTAACACGAAGGACATTTTGGCCAATGTTACCTTGCGTTGAATTTGCATTGTTGCCATTTTTGTTCATGTGGTTCTCTGTGATATATGTTTGTTCATTCGGTTCGATGCTATAAACATACATGTATTCTACATTGATGAAATTGTTCAGATAATTTTATTTACTCTCATTAAAAGAAGTTATATTGATTCCGCTGTGCCTGAGACTTTTATTTCACTTGGGTGATGCGCTTTTTCTGCATCGTTTAAAAAAATATGTCTTTGTAAATTTCGTACTTAATGTGGCATCATTTCAGAATTCCTTGGCCGTACACCTACATGACTCCTTGTAGCAAGGCATTCGGTACTGAAATCTTGTTTTTTGACGGACTTCTCGTTGTATAGAGATTGCAGCTGTCACAACTTTCATCTAAGGTAGTGTTGTGATGTTCAATATCAATGGTATTATAGTGTGTTTATTTTTATTATCAATTGATGCTGCTGGAATGTGAATCTCTGCTTTGCATGTTTTGACACAGACATTGTTAAACAACTGTTGAACTTGTGAAAAGTCCTGCTATTATCTGTGAAATATTTTTCAGTCATATATTATCTAATATGTTCAAACTCAAAACACCACTTTCATATTACTCAAATACTTCAGAACGAAACAGTTTCTTATGTTATAATTGTTTTTCTTTCTGTTTGATAGTCACTATATGCTACAGTACGATTCAAGTTTTTGGTCTAGTTGTGTAATTCATGGTCAAGTAGAGTGATCGACTCCTTGTCTGATGGAGTAGTCTGTCCATTCACTTTTTTCTTGTCTGACTTGTTAAAAGCTATCATTATTGCAACTAATTGTGTTATTGACGGCTCACGTGAAGATGGGATGCAGTAAGTTATACTGATTTCAGGATTTGATACTACCATTGTAAATATATATATATATGACTGAAATATTTTATCTTTTCCTTTTTGATGATTCCAACGATAAAAATTATTAAATGCCTTAATTTATAGTCTTAAAATATGACCCCCAAAATGCATAAAATTGAATTCGCGAGGTACTTTTTTTCGATGAAACAACCCAAACTGCAAACAAAGTAGCGATATGACTGAAAAAATGTTAAAAATACGTGAAAAGTCCAAATCAAACATACATTCTCCTCTCGTTTGCAGTGACTTGGAACTTGCACTGCTTGACCCCAAAATATTAAGCACGCTTATTCCTTAGCTCAGGTTCAAGTTACGCACTAAGTTTATTTTAGGTACATGGTTTAAACGTATGTTTTTGTGTAAAACTATTTTTATTATATGACAAACTGTGATCTTGAACTTTATCTTTTGACCCAATATCATCCAACTTTTTTATATCTCAGTTTTAAGTCAGTCTATTTTGCGAAACTGAGCTTGATGTTTTTGATCATATAATTGACGGGATTCTTTCAAAATTATATATTCAAGCCACCAAGAATGTTTGCTAAAAGTTGTTGATCTGAAACTAAAACTCCCAGATTGATGTGATGAAACCAAAACTAGCGAACAGCAACAACATAGCGTGAAACTCTTTATATTACACAAGGCGTATAATAACTGTACTATATCATTTGAGTAAGTTGAAGAAAACAAGTAACATAAACATTAAGACAAAAATAATTTGACATACGTGATTCTTCCAAATACATTCTTCCCGCATCTTTATAGGCAACGGTAGAAACTGAAAATTTAAATCCTGCCATTATATATATATATATATATATATATATATATATATATATATATATATATATATATATATATATATATATATATATATATATAAGTTAAATACTGTGATTAAATTTTTTAATCAATATAGTTCAATATCTATCTAGATATCTATCTATCTGTCTGTCCTTCCGTCCGTGTGTGTGTGATGTGATTATAATTTTAACGTAGCTTTAACAATTTTTCAGTCATATCGCTACGGTATCTGCAATGAGGCAGTGTATAGTGGTGTCTAGCACTAGGACATCATGCCAAAGACCCAAGCACATTATCCTGTCGTCAGACTAACCAGTCCTAACACAAACTTCCTCATGCTGAGCTCCAAGCGAGGCAGCTGTTAGTACCATTTTTTTAAAAAAATCTTTGGATTGACTCGGCCGGGGTCCGAACCCACGATCTCCTGCATCCGAGGCGGGCGCTTTAACCACCAGTCCATCGGAGTGGTTTCATGTAAGAGTATACATGTATATTTAATATGCATTTGTACAAACAAGGAAACTTTACCAAAGGGGTGAATTTTCCTCTCCACACCTATGCATGATACAGGATTCCGCTTCTCGTATTCCTAAACACAAACTGAGAGCAAAATTAAAATTAACTCATTACGAATAATGGTGCAATTTTGGAACAGCAAAACTGACATTAAAAGCTTCATAAACTTAAAAGACAGGGAAAGAAGTAGTCCACACATAAAAGACAGTGGTGAAAAATCTAAAACAAGTAACATCTTAATTTTAGAATGAATTTGCAAGGATAAAAAAATAAACAGGTGAAAATATAAAATCCCTTCTTGGCCCAATATTACATGAGACAGAAAAACAAAATAAATTAGTCATCACTCATTTTGTTATAAGCCAATTTTATTTTCTTATAAAATAACCAGACTACAAAATATTTGCCTGCAGACAGATCGATCAATACATCATTTGTCATCCTCAACACTAGAATATATCATTCACAACAAGCACGTCATACACATTATTTACAACACATTTACATGCTGGAACTTGCATCGACTGAATTTAGTTATATCCAGCAAACATGATGTTGTGTACGGGTAACCTATCATCAACACGCACATATTACGTAGTACCCTTTCCAATCAAGTGAAAGTTTGCTGTAATCAATGTGTGTGTGTGTGTGTGTGTGTGTGTGTGTGTGTGTGTGTGTGTAAACCCCTCGATAGGACGATGATCGAGATCCACAAAACCATATCGCGTTACTTACCGGTTCGCGTTATAGCCCAACTTGTCGATTAGCTGTGGAAAATGGTGTAACCCCACCCACAACGATATGCGAGGTAGAAGTGTGCAATGCTACCAACTTCATTGGCGCAGTTATCAACTTATTCCATATTAAGCTACTTACAACAGTCATTATAAGTTTAATATTATTTTTATGTGTATAAAAATGGTAACGTAAGCGTAAATAGTTTAGAGTTCGTGTATCCATAATTATTAATCCATCTGAATACGAAAGTGTCTGATTTCTTTACAGATAATTAAATGCATAAGTTCAGACATTTCGAGTTTCTTAAAAGAAAACTATTTTGTCCTTGAAAAGAATGTGTACTTGAGGTGCAAATTCATACAGGAGCATTAGTTAACTTCGTAATCTACTTTGATGAGAAGTCTATGGGTGTTTCTATATGTGTGATTTAGATTTTTTGCGTAGCTTTAAAACAATTTCAGTCATATCAGTACGATGTGGCAGTTTATAGTGATGTCTAGCACTGAGGCATCATAACTCAGACATATAGTATGATGTCCTATCCAATCACATTATTCTGATAGTAGGCCGACCGGTTCTTAATACTAACAGTATGGTTACATTCTAAATAAAAATTGAACTAAAAAGTAGCTTACTGAATTACGACACATTTCTTTAAAGATAAAACTAAACAGACACACACTTAGACACAAAAACACACATGCACGTTGTCTTCACCTGTATATGTTTTCTAGTGAACATCAATAGTGCTTTTTGATAGCTGATAAAATAAGGCAATGACAGACGTATGGTAGATGGATTTCCATTTTCCCTAACTAGACAAACCACTCAGCAACAGTGTTCAATTGCATATGTAGAATTATTTGTCACCGTGAAGATGGATGCTTTGCCATAATGAAGATGAATATGTTGACATCATGAAGATGAACATTTTGACACCATGAAGATGAACATTTTGACACCATGAAGATGAATATTTTGACACCATGAAGATGAATATGTTGACACCATGAAGATGAATATTTTGAAACCATGAAGATGAATATTTTGACACCATGAAGATAAATATTTTGACACCATGAAGATGAACATTTTGAAACCATGAAGATGAATATTTTGACACCATGAAGATGAATATGTTGACATCATGAAGATGAACATTTTGACACCATGAAGATGAATATTTTGACACCATGAAGATGAATATGTTGACACCATGATGATGAATATGTTGACACCATGAAGATGAATATGTTGACACCATGATGATGAATATGTTGACACCATGAAGATGAATATTTTGACACCATGAAGATGAATATTTTGACACCATGAAGATGAATATTTTGACACCATGAAGATAAATATTTTGACACCATGAAGATGAACATTATTAACTGTATCCATTTCATGTTTTAATGTCACTCATAGAGGATCAAATGCTATTTGTATTTCATCATTATACAGAGCCATGGTAAGATTCGAACGCACACCCTTTCGGTCGAGCTTGTGGCATGCTGTCCACGGAATCAAAGATCCTGTTGTAGATTACACATTATCATCGCTCCGTTGGCAATCCACTTTGATGGATCTCGATTAGTTTGACGATAATATCCATTATTTTTGTTTCCTCCAGTGCATTGCTTCTTCAAAATAACCTAACTATACCACTACCTGGTATCAAGTAGCAAGTATATATCCAATGTAAACATTATGTATAATTTATGTTAAACCGTTTAATTTTGAAAATTAATGGAGACAAGCTAATCAATGTAGATTAATTTTATATTTTAATGAAAATTTTAATGTTTCATCCATTTTAATGCATCAGTTGACTCACTCTCATTAAAGCACTCAAACACGCAACTGACTGCAGAATTCCGGCAAAAATATTTTAGTTTCTAATAATTTAAAAAACTATTAATCTGTTCAGTCGTTTGATATTTATTATCATTTGATATTGCTGGAATGCGAGTATGCTTTGCGTGTTTTAGCACAAATGCTGTTAAACACAAATGCTGTGTAAAGCCATGTTAAGATCAACGAAAGACACATTTACAGGTAAGTGGGAAGGGGTACACCAACTTGGTTAAGTTCTGGAATCACTCTAAGAATATTTCAGAAGCGTAATATGATTTTCAACTAAGTGTGATTATTGTGGATGCGAAAATGGGATCCTGCACATTGCATATCACAACATGAGCATTGTAATCTTGTATATGGTCTTGTAGAGTGATGAAATGCATTAGTCTTTAATGTTTCCACAAAGAAGACGCTCTATATTAAATGAAGTTCAAAAGACTTCTCGTTCAGCTATATATAATATTAATATCATATACAAAGTATATGCATCTGATATTTATTTATAACAATTACTGCTGAATATATCTAAAAAGAGTATTTTAAGATACGCCGTTTTTAGATTGATAAATTACACAAGGATACATATCTACCACATCCTGTTCAAGGGTTACAATACAATATCCGTTAAGAAGTCATGATCTAGAAGTTTGAAGAAGCATTTGTACGTAGTTAAAGCTATGAATTTGAGGTCTATCGCCGAGTTCTGCATATATTTTTACTTGCCATTTGAACTTAGATTGCATTGTAGCATAAAATAATGAAAATAATTTTTTTAATGTTAGCTTGGTGCACTTAATATAGGAACCATATGCCCTTTACTGTGTACAAATTTGATCCTAGGGTTACATTTCTTTCTCCAATGCTACAGAAAACATTAGTGGATCAGATTTAATTTTGATGGTTCAAACTCATTCAAGAATGCTCAAGTAAGCAATTTCCTTATTAAATTTGATCCCTAATGTTCAAACTCTTTCTATTGTAGTCCAATCAACGTTTCTACACAGTGAACCGTCTTGTTTGTTCTTTTTATATGATCAATTACTTAGTACATATTTTTTTTTACTAAACACCTATCTATACAAGGCATTAAAAATACAAGAAGAAAAACTGCGAGCAAAATCTTAGTGTATTGTAACTGATATATTATACGCCTGTCGCGTGTTTAACAACCAGAGGTGTATGCATTTGCATGGGATGGCTGAGTTCTAAATAAAACACCCGCTCATGACCTTGAGGTTTTAATGGTAAATCAATAGCCACCCCCACCCCTTCCTTACCCAAAAGGCATACCATTCTATTTAATTTTGGTGGAATCAAACAGCTGTATTGACTTCAGTCTTCTCATTGTTCCTTTGTGCTCCAGGCTGCGTAACCAAACATCAGTACCCTATATCCGTCCAAAATATTGGAAGGTTAGTTTGCAAAGTGTTATCATGAAAGTCACGTGACAAAAACTTTTTTCCAAGGGGCTCCTAGTGGCCGAGTTGTCTAAAGAGCTGAGCGTTACGGATCACTGCCATCTCACATCTGATTGCGTGAGTTCGAGTCCAGACTGGCTAACGTGGATAAGTGAGAAAGCCTGCCAGTAGCTTCTCATGGGTCGGTAGTTCTTCCAGAGGTTTTCCAGGGTTCTTCATCCACCATTAATACTGGCCGCCATGTATAGCCTGTCTTGTGCTAAAAAAATGGCGTTAAACCCTATAACAACAGCAACGACCTTTTTCTAAATGCATATGTTGCAGTAGCCTTGGTCTTGAAACCAATGAACGGCAGAATGTATTTTTATCCCTGTGCACAGGCTATCCACATGGGTTCGTCAATGTATGTGTTCTTATATTAAACATAATAAACATATATTTATGTGGTGACCAGTGTTTTCTTATCTGACTAAAGGAAAACATTTATCTTCGATCATACGATACAAAACTTAAGTAATCCACTATGCGTAGTCAATGTGTGTAGCCAAGACATGCCGTTATTATTCGGAAACCATTTTTCCTCAAAACTACAGTGACCTGAACCTTGTAAACTTGGACTCCAAAATTTGATGCTTTTCTTACCTGCACAGTTTAGTTAATATGCACATTTTAGTTGATGTAATTAATCTGAAAGTCAACCCCTTGAACAGAAATGTATTTTCTCTTTCTCTTTTGAGTTACAGTGACTTAGACCTGATCCTCAAGACTCAAAATTGTCACAATTATTTTTTAGCTTAAGTGCAAGTTCCCAGCAAACGTTAGTGGAGGCACGTGATCTAAAATCAAATTATATTGTAAAAATATTGTTCTTCTATGACACACTGTGATAGTGAACTTTACCTCTGACTCCAACATCTTTCAGCATTTTGCATTTCTCATGCGCAAGACATCCAGAACGTTTCCTGCGTGTACGTTTTTCTTGAACTATTTTATGTGGAAACTGATTTGCCTCTTCTAGTCAGTGAAGCTGAATATTGGTCCAAAAATCGACAGACTTCTTTCTAGCCCTTAGATCGAGCCGCTAACAATGTTAAAAGTCGATGATCTCAATCTAAAATTTATACTTTACTATGCGGAAACCAAAACTGATGGACAATATCAATGCGTGATATCCTTCGTCTTACGACAGGCGCACGGTAACCCCACTTAAGCAGTTCGTAAACTTCCAACACTTTGATAAGTTTAAGTAATCAAGAAAAACATACAAATAATACAAAAATACTCTAACGTAATTGAGTATTAAAAAACCCAAATGAAACCGTCCTTTATATCTAATGGTAAAACGAAAATGAAAATCCTGCTTTTTACTGACAAAATATATCGTATGTTATTCAGTTGCTTATAAAAATGAAGTAGGGTCCTATCTGCATTAAAACGTTCAAAGCATCAAGTTTATCTCACAATTTTCAATGATCATCATCGATATTATTCCCATATTTTAAGGCTCGATGTATGTGTAAATCATCGATATTAATCCCATATTTTAAGACTCGATGTATGTGTAAATCATCGATATTAATCCCATATTTTAAGGCTCGATGTATGTGTAAATCCTTCCTTTCTTTCGATTTAAACAAGAAAGCTTATTCCGATGGTTGAATTTTCCTCTCCATCACTGTTTTGTAAGCAAGGATTACGTTTCTCGCATTCTGAGCAAACAATTAAGACTGAATTGGAATTGACGCGTTGTTAATACTGGTGCAGCTTGAGAATAGCCAAAGAATAAGCTTAAATCACAAGAGTAAACTGTGTTAAAGAGGCGGTGATGGAAACCATCAAGGTAACGCAAACGAGTAACATCCGAATTCTGGAATAAATGCGCAAAAATACACACACAGAGACACAAACACACACACACACACATATATATATATATATATATATATATATATATATATATATATATATATATATATATATATATATATATGTGTGTGTGTGTGTGTGTGTGTGTGTGTGTGTGTGTGTGTGTGTGTGTGTCACAAAATACTAAGTCTTTTCTTATCTCAAAAATTAAATGAGGCAGAAAATCAAGATGAAATATGAAATAATCCTCATAAATATTCACCAGAAGACGAATTGTAAAAGCAAACTGTCTTTGACAGTACGATACATTACAGATGCAGTGCATATGGGATACAATATCTGACAAAAGGATCAGTGTGTGATTTGGATTTGTAACACAACTTTCACAATTTTTCAGTCATATCGCTACGATGTCTGGAGTGTGGCAGTTTATAGTGATGTCTATCGCTGGGGCATCCTGTCACAGACAATGTAGCATTATGTCCCACCCAGTCTCATTATCCTGACATCAGACCGACGATTCTGAACACTAACCGCTTAATGCTGAGCTCCCAACGAAGCATCTGTTAGTACCATTATTATAAGTCTTTGGTATGACTCGGCCGGGGTTAAAACCGGCGACCCCCCGCATGCGAGGCGGACGCTCTAACCAATTAGGCCACCAGAGCGGTCGACAAATGGATGATAAATGAATAAGGGGTGGAATTTATTGACTTTAGGATTATGCATGATTAATGCAATTATTGAAAGAATATTGATGTAATTATTCATGCAATTATTGAAAGAATGATGATGTAATTATTCATGCAATTATTGAAAGAATGATGATGTAATTTTTCATGCAATTATTGAAAGAATGATGATGTAATTATTAATGCAATTATTGAAAGAATGATGATGTAATTATTCATGCAATTATTGAAAGAATGATGTAATTATTAATGCAATTATTGAAAGAATGATGATGTAATTATTCATGCAATTATTGACGGACTGTATGTGTTTACGTGTGATTTGAATTTCTATCACAAGTATAACAATTTTCCAGCCATATCGTTGCGATGTCTGCAATATGGCAGGTTATAATGTCTAGCACTGTGGCACCATGCCGCAGACATGTAGCACTATGTCCCACTATTATCCGGACAACAGGCTGACCAGTCCTAACACTAATCTTTTAATGCTGAGCGCCTATCAAAGCAGTTGATATGTCTTTTATAAGTCTTTCGCGTGACTCGGTCGGGGTTCGACCTCCCGCATTCGAGACGGACGCAATAACCATTTAGACCACCGGATCGGTCCAATTATCGACAGAAGGGTGATGCATGATGGATACAACTAATGAGAATGATGATCTCCGAAATTATTAACAGAAGGATGATGCTCTATTTGTGCATTTATTGACAGCAGGACGACGTACGATGGACGCAATTATTAACAGAAGGGTGGTGCATGATACATGCAAATATCGACAGAAAAATGATGCATAATGAATGCAATTTTTTACAAATGGATGTTGCATGATAGCTACAACTATTGACAGAAATATGATGTATGTTAAATGGATAGATGGAATATATTGACAGAAGAATGATGCATGTAATTATTGAGAAAAGGATGGTGATTGCAATTAATGATAAAGATGATGCAAGATTGATGCATTTATTGACAGAAGAATGATGGATGCAATTAAAGACAAAGATGATGCAAGATTGATACATTTATTGACAGAAGAACGATGCATGCAATTATTGAGAGGATGATGCATGACGGCTGCAATTATTGAGAAGGATGATGCAAGATGGAAGCAGGGTGAAGCCATGAGTTTACTCGTCCTTCTTTGTGTTAATTAAATTCATAAACTAATATATTTTCCAATATCGCATACAAATAACAACACATCATGAATAAGGCCATTATAACATATAAAGTATAATGTTAGAGGAATCCAAAAGTAATTCAAATGCATCTAAGGATAATGTCAGTGCAATCCAAATGTAATTCAAATGCATTTAAGGATAATGTCAAAGGAATCCAAACGTCATTCAAATGCCTCCAAGTAGAATGTCAAAGGAATCTAAAAGTAATTCAAATGCCTCCAAGGATAATGTCGGAGGAAGCCAAAAGTAATTCAAATGCATTTTAGTGTAATGTCAGAGGAATCCAAAAGTAATTCAAATGCATATATGTATGTCTGAGGAATCCAAAAGTAGGTCAAATGCATTTATGTATAATATTCTGCAGTTAATTTTTTTAAACTTGCAGTTTTTGTTATGAAGCAAATAGAACCTTACATTTGTGCATGCTTCCAGTAAAATTTACAAAACAAAATTGAATTAACTCCCCGCTATTGTATACAATCATGCAAGAGCCTCTATGACATAGATTATCATATCAGTACACTGATAACCATTCCAATGCTGCCAACATCATCACTAGGTCACGTGTTTGGGGGGGAGGCAGACCGATAACCACGTTGGGAAATGCAGTACATGAGTTTGTTACAAATTTACCAGTATTATGGGTATGATGCATGAAAAGTTCTGAAATTTTTATTAAATAATATAATTACAGATAAAAAGAAAACAAAATGGCATCAACAAATATGAATATATTTATAGTTTATTTAAAAATATAACAATCAGTAAAGGCTTTGATAAATCTCAGTAAACACCACTTGTAACCATGGGAAATGATAACCAAATAACCAAGCACTGAAAGAAATTTGATTGCAGCTAAGAAATTTCACTATCCTATCTCATAGACATTTTTGAACATTTAATATTTTCCTGCATTACTTCAAATCTAAGATAAGATGAAATATTTGTTGAAGTGTTTGAAAACATCAGATCAGTTGCCTACTGAATGGACTAATGCTCTACTAAATGGAAATAACTTCCATGAGTTAGAAAATTTCTTCATTACAAAAGTTGAAACCATATGTAATATTGTTGAATGATAACAGTATTTTGAAGACTGTTGTTGTGATGGCAATACCAGATGAAATTTGGGCACTATTTTCAAGTAGGCATCATATAAACAGGTCTTTTGGAAAAATCCCTATTCTGATATGACCATCTATGCAGGAAAACTTGCAGCAAATTTTTCAAGATGGCCACCATGGAAGACATTCTGAGTGTCAGTGTTGCATGATTTGGATTTTAAATGAAACTTTAACATTTTTTTCAATCATATCACTATGATGTCTTTAGTGTGGCTGGTTATAGTGATGTCCAGCATTGGGCATCAAGCTGTATACATGTAGCATCATGTCCCACCTAGTCACATTATCCTGACACCATGCCGACCAGTCCAAACACTAACCTCTTAATGCTGAGCATCAAGAGACAGCTGCTAGTACCATTTTTACGACTTTGGTATGACTCATCCAGGCCTTGAACCTGCAACACCCTGCATTCAAGGTGGACACTAATAAATTAGTGCAGTCATGAATGTCATATTGGAATCAAATTAATTTTTAACCCATGAAAGAACATACCAAGTCTTGTATTTAAAATTCAAATTACCAAAATGACTTTCTACTAAGCTAATACTGTACCATTTTGATTTTCTACTTAAAGGATTAGTTACAAACAATATTTCAACATGGTGGCCATACTGGAGATCAGATCAGTGCTATTTGCATTTGGGATAAAAAGTCTTTTGATTACAATCCCATGTCAATATGAATTTAAATTTTGGAGGAATACCAATAACAAGATATTTAAAATGGCTATATTTGATGCATGATTGGAACTATTTTCACTTTGGACCAACATAAGATCTTAAGAAGTCTTCCTGTGTCTTCAAGGTTCTATAAGCATCCATTCATGAGTAGCGATAACAAGAATTTCAACATGGCATCTGTGGCAGCCATATGGCAGCACTCAGGACCTATTAGACTTTGGAATGAGTGTGTGTGTAAAGTTCCATGGTATTCATACAAGTAGTTTTTGAACAGTAGTGATAACAAAGCTATTCTAAAGGATGGCCATTCCATAATCTCTTCTGACCAATGACCAGTAGCTAAAACAGGCTAAATAGATGATATTTTAGTCTTTTATCACAAAATACTGCTTACAGAAAAATCTGAAGCAAAAAACGTACCTTTCATCAAAATGCATTTTTTGAGATGGTGGTGTACAAATCCAAAGCAACTTGTTGCCCGTAGTATAACTCTGACTGATATAAAACCTGAAGCATTCCAAATGATCATAATATAGTTTGGTAAGAATTGCTAATAATCATAACAGAAACATGTAAGATTGTAACTGGGATAGTCAACCACTATTTGATAAACTGTGACATACACACATGCATACATACACCCATACATACATACATACATACATACATACATACATACATACATACATACATACATACACCCTACATACATACATACATGCATGCATGCATGCATACATACAAACATACATACATACATACATACATACATACATACATACATACATACATACATACATACATACATACATATTCTGAATTAAGGAAGAAATAATGAAAACCTACTCTGCAATAAAAAAAACTGAAAACATAAATCTCATACAATTTGCCATACATTTGTCATATGCTTTTTATTCTAATGAATTTCAATATTTAACTCATTTATATAATAAATCAATAGCATAATCATTTTAAATTTCTTATGCATTAAAGAAAAATTTAAAAAATCAAATCTCAAAATTTGTCTCTACATCTATTATAAATATATTAGATAACTGAATTTGTTTACATTTTCAATAAAGAACTGTCTATTTGGGATTGCTTATTAAATAATGAGGTGAAATAACTAAACATTTAGAATCAATCAAATGTTTTTGTCTACTAGCTCTATGTAATGCTGCTGATGGATTTGAATTTGTACATATTATCAATGCTTGCAAAATTCATTCCCAGAAATTATGACAGTAAGGTAGGATTTTTCTACCCCCACTACAATTTAATTTCATATTGTTATATTCTCTATCCCATATGAGATTTTATTCTTCTTCGCTAAATATATTAAAATTCAAAAACAAATCTCGATGGATGAGTAGTATTCCACTATCAAACATCCTATATTCTTCTTTGCACATTACGCACAGTCAAGTGGCATACTGGGCTTGATGAATCATAGAACAGACTCCTTGGACTGGAACCAGGATTTTCATGAAACTGAACATCAATCTGGATTTCTGTCATTCATACTCTTAATGAAATTCCTGATGAATGACAGATAAATTAATTGTGCAGAAATATTTTTTAAAAATTCTGCAGTGTGCCAGATAATAGATTTTGCTGCCCATAATTCTTCTTTTTTGGGCAAACTATGTTTCACATGCTGTAATTCAAGATAAATTAAAACTGTCTAAACTATTTAAAATCCATCAATAAGCAATTTAGATATGTAATGATTGGTGTATCAGATTAAAGGTCAACAAAATGCACCTTGTTCCTTTTGCTGCTTTTGATGTCTTAAATTCTTTTTGCAAGACCTGGTGTCTGATTTGCACAAATTTATAGGTGCATACTGGCTGAAACACTGCATACATCAAATATGAAGTGAACTGGATGAGGTAATGTTGAAATGTAAGGAATGAAAACATAAAAGAAACACGTTACCAAGGAGTTTCTTATTTCTAAACACCATGAGTATAACTATGAACAAGAGCATTAAGGAAAAAATGGAGCACCATCGATTTATAAAAGAAATAGAGCGTCATCGATTTATATGTTAAATATAAACTGAGTAAGATAGTGGTATTACAAAAATAAACATAATCCAAAAATAACAAAAAATAAAACAAGTGTTCCTTGAAGGTACCTAGACTCTATTGACCAAAAGATTTTCAAGGAATCCAAGAAATAACCATTCCTTCTTATCAACTGCTAATTATCATAACTAACTGACATGATATTCTTTTAGATCATTCTACCATTTCTTTTTAACCAAGTAAACATCATATGAAGTTTATCTGTGAAATACAATCATCCAATTTGGAGTAGTAATTTTAGGCAAGATTTTCAAGATGGCTGCCATAATGGATGTCTGAAGGTCACCATTCTCATTCTGAACCAATGCCATTTTGGGGATGAATGCATCTGCAATCTGTTGCAGCTATCCTCCAGCAGTTTAGAAGGAGTAACAATGACAAAATTGCTAATGAATGCCCAGAGAAAGGGAAGTATGATTAAATTCTAACTATTAAAATAAATAATGTAAAAACCTGTTAAATTAAAAGAATTGAACTTTTTTTAACAATAAAGCTGAACACACACACACACACACAAAGCACACTTAATGTAACCATATGACTTTGTGAAGAGCATACAATACAATCATCTAGGTATATGGTTCTATTTAATTGCCTTCACATTTTGTGATAGTAATAATATTGGGATCTACCAGAATTATGGTAGATGGATTTCTATTTTCCCTTACTAAACAGACCACTCAGCAACACTGTTTACTTAAGTATTTCTGAATAATCCAATGTATATGTAAAATATTTTGACAGCAACAATATCCATAATTTTAAACTCTGTATCCATTGCTTGTTTTGAATGCCATTCATACAGGATCAAATGCAGTTTGTATTTTATCTTCATAGATAGCTATGAAAAACATTACTCCGGCCCCAAGAAACATCCCTGCTGACTGAATGAAGAGATCACACAACTGTTTCCCTACCATGCCCTCGTGTGCACTATTTTTTATTTCAGGAAGCTGAAAGAGAAAAGAGTAAATTCATATGCACTTCAACAATAGCGGATACAGAAATGTTTGTATTAAAATATGAGGGATGCTAGTCTTACTTATAATGACAATCGATTCTTGTTCTGCTGTGACATAGTATACTCTTTTGACTAGTATAAAATATAAGAGATAGATTTTGACTTAACCTCTTCCCAACACGTACCCTATACCCACCAATCTTCCTTCCACCCTTTAGCTTATACAAGATGCTTTTGATATAAAAGCTTAAATGTCTTCCAAGTGGATCTTTTTGTTCACACACACAAAAACACAAGCCCACTTAACGCAATCACATGACTTTGTTAAAAGCATCACATACACTGGAATACAGTCGCCTATACTGGCAGATACTGAGAAATAGATATTACTGTTAAGATCTTTTTAAATTACAAAACTCAAATATCAGGTTGCACAGTGCTTTTAAAATGTCCAAAATCCCATTTCTCCCATTTTATAAATAGGGCAAAGTGATAGGAAAAGAGTTAGAAGTGTGAAGTAGTGAAATTTTATAACATTTTACTTGGCAACTTCAAAAAGAGGTTACTATCAAACTTAGATGACAGATATTGTATGTCCTTTCTTTTAATATTTTGTTACATTTATGTTAATCAGCTCAATAGAGTAAAGATTTCCTATGATTAGGCTACAAATAGCAATGCTTTAGCCAAGATTGGGTTACAGAGTAATAATTTGTACTCCAGATTGGGTTACAGAGTAATAATGTACTCCAGATTGGGTTACAGAGTAATAATGTACTCCAGATTGGGTTACAGAGTAATAATTTACTCCAGATTGAGTTACAACCACAGAGTAATGATTTAGTCCAGATTGAGTTACAACCACAGAGTAATGATTTAGTCCAGACTGAGTTACAACCACAGAGTAATGATTTAGTCCAGACTGAGTTACAACCGCAGACAGTAATGATGTAGTAAAGATTGAGATACAAACAGTTAAGATTTAGTCACAACTGGGTTACAGAGTAATGATTAGATTGGGTTACAACCACACAGAGTAATAGTTTAGTCAAGATTGAGTAACAGCCACACAGAGTAATGATTTAGTCCAGATTGAGTTACAACCACAGAGTAATGATTTAGTCCAGATTGAGTTACAACCACAGAGTAATGATTTAGTCCAGACTGAGTTACAACCACAGAGTAATGATTTAGTCCAGACTGAGTTACAACTGCAGACAGTAATGATTTAGTAAAGATTGAGATACAAACAGTTAATATTTAGTCACAACTGGGTTACAGACAGAGTAATGATTAGATTAGGTTACAACCACACAGAGTAATGATTTAGTAAAGATTGGGTTACAACCACACAGAGTAATGATTTAGTAAAGATTAGGTTACATCCACACAGAGTAATGGTTTAGTCAAGATTGAGTAACAGCCACATAGAGTATTGATTTAGTCAAGAATGGGTTACAACCAAACAAGTAATGATTTAGTTAAGATTGAGTTAAAACCACATAGAATAATGATTTAGTCACAACTAGGTAAAACCACAGAGTAATTATTTGCTTATGACTGGGTTACAAACACATGGAGCTTCACTCACTTCTTCAAGCTAAATATCTAAATTTTCAGATTATCACAGATGAAAAATGTAAAAAAAAAATCATTACACTAAAATTAAGTCTTTCAGCTTACACTAAAGTTGATCAAATCGCACACAATACTATCTCTCTATCTTTACAATGTATTACTGAAAAATAAACCGAACAATACAAAAGTATTCAATAGCTGAAAAAGAGGAGGGATGTCAAATATATAAATGGACAGTGTCAACTGTGCTTTTCAGTATCTATTTGGATGAAAAGTCTACCACTGGAATAATGATTCTACCTGCATTGTTATCAAGCATGGACCTAGAAATTTGATAAATATATTGATTTTAATAATAACAACAACAGTAATTACTGTAAGCTTAAAATACATGATGGAAGCATTCTGGTTTTTACAGCATGCTTTTGATTATATGTGAAATCAAAAATTGGAACAATCTCATTTTACATACAAGTTTTCCTAAAGTTGACAGTACTAATAATACACATAAGTAATGACAGAAAAGTGGTGAGTGTACAGTAGTGAACATCCTTAAAAGTAATTATACTAATAAAATCTACAAGTTTAAAGGCTAGAAATAAGCATTTGCATGGACATATTTTTTCAAACTGTTGTAAACAATTAACAAATGTTCCAGAAAATAACCCAGTTTACATGTTCTCAAAGGGATGATCATCTAAACCTTGTTCAAATGTTTGATAGATATGGAATTTCATTGATCTTCCAAATCTCATCTAAAACAAAAATGGTTTTGAGAGTGGATAAGACTGAAATGTTGTTGAACAATGGTGAATATGTGAAATGTCAATACCTATTTTGTCAATGATTGTTTGCTTAAAGTCTACAATCATTTAATCTTAACTGAAGCCATTTTACTGGAATGACTTAACGAACGTACCATATCTACAAGAGCTATATACAGGAACATCCCTGCAACAACAGCAAATATCCAGAGACGGGCTGAAGTAACGTTTCCCAACATGACACCAATCACCATGCCAATAAACGACAGGATGGAAGACACAACATTGTAGAAGATGGCTTGTTTTACAGTCATCCCCGACTTCAGCAGCATGGCAAAATCACCTGAAATGTTTAAAATCTTCATGTGTACATTTTAATACAATGAAACTTTTTACATAATTCATTTTTTTTTAAATTTCAACAATGATTACAAGGAGAGGGCTTTCTGATCTATCAATTATTCTTAAAAGAAATATTTTTAAAACAATGTGGTCATAAACAAGATAAGAATAAATTTACATTGGTTTATTATAAGTAAAAGCATTTCAGATCTTATTCATGGAGAGCTTTTCCCAAACTCTCTGCAGGTTGTACACAGATCTACGGCCATTTAAATAAAAGTGTTAATCCTGTAACATATTATTCTAGGTGATTTCCACAAAGTAGACCAATTTTCATTTTGGTAAAACATTAGTTTTCCACAAAGTAGACCGATTTTCATTAGGGTATAATGATAGTTTTGCACAAAGTAGACCAATTTTCATTAGGGTATAATGATAGTTTTGCACAAAGTATACCAATTTTCATTTCGGTAAAATATAAGTTTTCCACAAAGTCGACCAATTTTAATGAGGGTATAATGATAGTTTTGCACAAAGTAGGCCAATTTTCATTAAAGTATAACTAACAAGTTTTCCACAATGTAGACCAATTTTGATTTGGGTATAGTGTCAGTTTTCCACAAACCAATTTTCATTAGTCCACACACCAATTTGCATTAGGGTATAGTGTCAGTTTTCCACAAACCAATTTTCATTAGGGTATAGTGTCAGTTTTCCACAAACCAATTTTCATTAGGGTATAGTGTCAGTTTTCCACAAACCAATTTTCATTTGGGTATAGTGTCAGTGTTCCACAAAGCAATTTTCATTAGGGTATAGTGTCAGTTTTCCACAAACCAATTTTCATTTGGGTATAGTGTCAGTTTTCCACAAACCAATTTTCATTAGGGTACAACAATAGTTTTCCAGAGTAGACCAACTTTCATTTGTGTATAACAGCATTATGTACCACTTAGAAAACAAAACATGCAATTAAACACTTAAGAAATGTGATCTGAGGCAAACATCAAGTACAACTAAAATGTTTGTAAAAT
Organism: Potamilus streckersoni; assembly: GCA_016746295.1. Classification (NCBI taxonomy): domain Eukaryota; kingdom Metazoa; phylum Mollusca; class Bivalvia; order Unionida; family Unionidae; genus Potamilus; species Potamilus streckersoni. Next base: position 347,912 of record JAEAOA010001170.1, read on the forward strand.
ACACAGAGAATTTAATTACCTCCAGTACAGTTTCAACACCTACATTTCCAAATCATATGGTGCTCAAAGTCTTCCTGTTTATTTTCACAACTATCTTGGCATAATTTTGGGATTTATTTAGAATTTCATGCAGTGCGGCAAGAGCTACCATTTCACTTGCCAAGAGACATAATCCAATGACCATGATGTCCACTAAATGTAATTGCTGAGTTTCCTCTTTTCTTTCCTCAAGAATCCAATACTCCTTATACCTGCATGCTGATTATTTAAACTTTATAAAAGGCTTATTGTCATTTTCATCTACAACATGTCTGCATGCATTGGATGCCATTTTAAAAAATGCTATACAAGCAGCATGTTGATAATGCATGCATTTTACATGAATACTATAGGCAGTTCAAAGTATCTGAGGTACTCTTGTAAAGTTAGACTGGATTTATAATAAATTCCACTTAATCTAATATGAAACTCATATCAGGATCAAACATGGACAAACCAATATTTGGCTCAAATCAAAATGATCATATTTTCATTATTTTGCTATTATACTATTTGCTAGTAAGTTAACGGTCATTTTAGTATGAAGCAATGAACAACCAAAATTCATGCAATCTCTGCAATGGAGGAAAGGCACAAAACCTGGACAATATCAAAGAATATATGCAGAGATGAAGAACATGTAAAATATTTCATATGTTGCCTCTCTTAAGTTATAACCAGTATCAGTACAAGTTGTTATGCAAAAACATCTTGATTTGCCTTAGCAGTGTCCTTGCCCTTGGACCTACAGGTGTAACCTAAATAATAATCTTCCTTATATATTCAAGAGCAACAAATCTATACATTATTTTGATGGCATATTTACTAAGTTACTGAACATAAACCATTTCATTTTTCAGCTGATGATGACCTTGACATTTGACCTTGGAACCCTCAAATCAACTGGCTGATTTATATGCTAATAGGACCGAAAATGTATAAAATTAACTTTTGTCAGTTTCACACAATTTTTCAGCATATGATGGGCTATCCAAGGCCACCAGTATATTTGGTGAAGGAAGAACCCAAGTACAGGAGGAATCATTGTCTCCTGGGTTGCTGATAGCAAGCTGTCCTATTTGCCTTTGTTGCCTAAGTTTAAAAATATATGTGAACGTATTTTTAATGAAAACAATTTTTTAAGCTAATATAATATAACTAGGCTGCATATCCCTACCATGACACACGGATGCATCTACTAAACCAGTCTAGTTTTCCGTACCTATTTCATGTGGAAGCTCATGACAAAATACGGCAATGGATGTACTAAAACCAGATGAAATGCTTGCACCAAATGCTGCTCCAATAGCTAACCCATCACTTAGGTTATGCATCCCGTCTCCAAGGATCACCATCCAGGCAATGGCCGCCACCGAATTCGGAAATTCATCACTATGGTGACTGTGAGAATGTGAATGAGAACGAGAGAATTCTGATTTGTCCAACATATTGGCAGTTTCTTCCCCATTATTACCATGGTAAAGTTCCTGGTGGCTTGATTTTGAGGACTTCTTATCTGAAATGAAGATAGAAATCCAAATGACTGATTTTTGGAAAAAATTAAAAGCATAAGAGTAAGTGATATTAACAAAAAACAAGCAGAATTATGGACAATGTTTTACATTCATTTTAATACCTCATGATTCAAATATTTGTTAATAGTAAGTTACCAAAATATGTCTTTTCTTCCTTCAGTAAGAAATCTTATTTTATTAGACAGGTAGATACGGAGCTAATCTTTTTGCTCCCTCTGAAAGACATTAATTCATGTCATCAAAAGAGTTTACTACGTCCTTAATGAATTCCATGTCAGTTTCACCTAGGTTATCAGTCATGTCAGTCAATGCAATAAATCCTTTACCAACTGTGTCCATGGCCCTGAGTGGCCAGGTGGACTAAAGTGTTCACTGTTCTGGATCACTTCCATCTAATTTTTGCATGGGTTCTAGTCACATGCTCTTGTAACATGGCTGCCAGTAGCTTCTTGTGGATCGATGGTTCTTCCCGAGATTTTCCAGGGTTTTTCCTGCACCAGTTATTCTAGCCGCCATGTATAGACGTTTTGAAGAGACAGTTATATATGCTCTCAGACAAAGTCCAAGATCCTGATTATATACTATATGGAGTATCTGATTGTAAAAATTGCACACTGCCATTGTCAAATTTAAATCTAACCAAAGACCAGTATCATCTAAATTTGACAATCGATAGACTGCATAGGTCTTTTATAAAGAATTAACAACTGAAAATACTCAGACAAGCTAAACATGAGTCCAAGAACAGGAAAAATGACCCTTTTTTGGTATCAATCTGTTACATCATTTACAATACAGTGATCCCACTCTTATACACCAATCCCTTTTACAACAGGAAAGTGACCATATAAGACAGATGGCCTTTCCCGGGCTTGGCTATATTTCTGAGAAGAAAGTTACATCAAAACATTTAATTATCTTCATTTAAAAGTAACATTAATAATTAAAAGATTTTCTTAACATAAGAACAGACCTATTTCAAGTTAAAATAAAATACAGTTCTTATTCTTAAACATGAAATGTGAGTAGGGTATTGTTGGCATGTGCATTGCAAAACCATTCCAAAACATCATTTAAATTGTGGTACAAACACTGCTTAGCATTTAAAATAATTCTCTTTACATTTACTCCATCTTCTCACTACTGCAGAATATTCTCCTTACAGTTACAATGTTGTTTATTTGAGTCTTCTCAACATAAAAGTTTCTGGCAAGAACTCTTGAACTCTCCCCATTGTCATCAAGCTGAATAACTTTAACTTTTTCTTCTCAATTAATCATTCTCCATTTATGTGATACATTTTTTAGTTTTGTAACGATTTATTCTTATGTTTCAAACTGTACAGTAATGCAATTTGATTATGCAAAGCTTTTGTAGAGTAAGCAAACTGCTTTGTTTATAAAGGACGTAATGCATGTACTGTCACATGATTTTGTGGTCTTTGTCTGGTACCCTGTTTTGCTCAAGGTTTATTTCTCTCTGTGTTAAAGCACAAAATTTATATTTAGCTTATGCTGTCCATGTTATTATCTTGACAATTACATCTGATCTTAATCATCAAAGAAAACTTCAACTGCTGTGTGAAGCCCAAAACTATCACAATGATGTCTATCACATTTCCTGTAATTGTTGCCATTAATGATACAAGATTAATCTAAGTGGTAGATGTACTTTAGCCAACAGCTCTTTCAGTAACAGAAACCTGTAATCAGGAAACAAACATCGGTGAAGATAATCAGATTTCTGACCTTACTATATGAATTAAATATTACTTCTGAACACATTTCAAAATAAAATGTAACCACTTGTAAGGGGTAAATTTTAAATTTTTTGCTGGCTGCTGCTGGTTTGCGCTACGAGTGAATTTTCTTGTGGGATACTTTTAAACACAAACTTGTCTCTGCCAAAGGATTCTGCATGTAAACTGTAAACAGTAGGTGGTCAAAGGGGCTGTTCATGAGGGGGACCACTATACATCCGTAAACATTCCAATGTCTTTAGATACAGAAGGGTCCAATATATGGATGGATTAATGAATAAACACCTAATAATTTAACCATAATTCAAGCAAGACAGATCATAGTGACCTACATTTATGACTAAATTAGCACATCTGGAAATGCTTCATGCTACCAATGTTGATGTGTACATCAAACCCAATTAAGACAGAATGCTAAGTAACAATCCTACAAAAGTTTCTGACTGCGTTGTCTAAATGGCCCACTTGCCACTTATTTTTATAAACTGTTCCTGTGATGTTCTTCCCTCCAATCACGTGACTAGCAGTCATACAACCTGTGCCAGTAGCCAATGAAATGTAAGCATAACCAATGTATAGCATCAAATATGATAAGAGTCAACAGCTTGTGACCTTAGAATGCCTACTAACATGCTTTTAGTTTATATGTCAAGAACCTTGTTCTAATTAATGAGAGAGAGAGAGAGAGAGAGAGAGAGAGAGAGAGAGAGAGAGAGAGAGAGAGAGAGAGAGAGAGAGAGAGAGAGAGAGAGAGAGAGAATTATATTTCTCCAGGTTACAATAATATCTGTCTCATATATAAAACAAAGTTCTTTATTTTGATGTAACAACTGTGGATATGAAAAGAAATCATCACAATTTACCTTCAAACATTAAGTCTTTCTTTGTTGTCTAGCTGACATGTTAACATTATAAACTGTGCATGATCCTGATGTAAATTTAGTTGATAACAATGAAGCATTTAGTGAGTGGGGGCACCGATGACAGAGACTACAAGTGCGTGACCAATATTACCTTTATAGTCCAGAAGATTCCTTGGGACTTCTAATCAGTGTAAATAATTTCATCTCTCTCTCTCTCTCTCTCTCTCTCTCTCTCTCTCTCTCTCTCTCTCTCTCTCTCTCTCTCTCTCTCATGCTTCATTATAGTGCAAATGCCATTAGCAGTTATGCAATCTATCACATTTTAACAATGGGGAGATGCTTTGTTTGGGTGGGGGAAGGGTGCTTACAAGTGCTACACATACAACAGTGGGCCTAAAACGATAATCTGTTTAATATATCTCTGTCCTAATAATCTAAGTAATCTACTATTTCATGATGAATCATAAAACAAATGACTGATTTTGCAGTCAAAGGGAAGCCATAAGTTCACCAAAGTTAACCAAGTCTTAAATTTTCAGTCTTGAAATTTGCAAACAAGAACAAAACATACAGTATGAAGTGGACCATTCCTTTCCATACCTAGTGAAATGTAGTGGATCATTCCAAAATTAAGCAATAACACTAAAATCATGATGTGATATCTTCTACAGACTATACCTGACATATCTTGAATGTTCCTACATAAATCTTTGTCAGCCACAGCAGACATTTCCCTGAAATCCCGAGGTAGCGATTGATCATCATAAGTATCTTCCCTTGATAATGTTTGTCTCTATAAACAAAGAAAAAAGGTTTGTTATTAGCATTTATTTTCAATGCATACCCAGGATTTAGAGCTGGAAATCTCCTTGGTGTCATAAATGGGAGTCAAATTAAAAATTGTGGGGTCTCTGAAGCATTTTTGAGAGTAAAGGGAAACATTTAAACCATTATTTCCATTTACCACTATTTATGCATAAGAGACCACTGCACACATAATCTGACGCATAATTTGTTTTTATGTGTGCTTTTCGTGAAAATTCTAACCCCATCTTGACATCAAGATTTCTTTATTACTCTCTTGCATATTTAGATGAAAAAAGCTAAATAATACTAAAAATCACCTTACTGTACGATTTAATCAATATTCTATTTCAGGTCTAATTAACAAAGACTTGTATTTGTATGTATTATTCATATGTTAAGACACCACACTGATCAGATTTTCATGTCATATAGCTAAGTTTTTGGAAGGCTGGTGGTGGTTTAGTTGGGTATTTATGACACAGCAACACAAGATTTAGTGCCAAGGCAAATGGAGTAAAGTGCTTTTCCAAAGGACATACCATTGAATTTGCTAAGTGTTCTGTAACATAGAAACATACAGTATCGGTTACAAATAATGAAATAAATATTAAATGGTAAATTAATTAAATGAAGTTATTGTTTCTCCTCCAAAACTTTTATTTGTTCAAAGTATATGCACATAAAATATACCCATATAAATTTCACATTTGCCTTTTTTTTTAATTTGATCACACCAAAGATTGACAGATGATTTTAATTCAACCGAAGACTTAAACTAAATTCTGCATACAACATGCATGTCTTCAATTTGTATTTCTCCGGAAAAAAAACTCCTGTACTTATTCATGCAATATTTAGCAGTATCATTTATTCCCAATAACTACTTTTCATCAAAGAGCTAGAAAACATTACAATAAAACTTTGCACACTTCAAACCTTTTTCTTTTGCCGTCTTTTGAATTCGGTTAATATTGTCAAAATTTTTTCTATGAGGAAGAAGAAATAGATGCCTCCTAAACCAGACAGCCCTTTCAAGACTCCTCCTATATCATGACCACCGTCTTTCCCTTCATGACTGTGACCCTCATCATCTATTTTTAGAGCCTAAAATAGAGGTTAAGGTCAAGTAAAATATCACAATATACTAATAATTTCATTTCAACTTTGTTGGTGAACAAAGACATATGTTATGAGTAATGAATGCTAATGAAATGGATGCATTTTTATGAAAAGGAAGAAGCAAAAGCAAACTACAGAAAATTAAAAGATAACTGAAGACTGAACAAAATAGCATTTCATGATTTGAAAATAATATTTTCATACCACTGCTAAATTTCGACTCTAAAACACTTTTAATCTTGTATCAGACTCAAATACTAAAATACAATTTTCATTCTTACAAGCACTGTCATTGTTTTTGTCTAAACAAACACAAAAAAACTGCCATTTAAGAAAGTTTTTCCATTTTATGTAAGTGTGCTACATTTAATGGCAGATTGCCATAATCTAACAAATATGAGAGACCTTCATGCAACCATTCTTGCTTTTAAACCAGATTGAGCAATTTTTGGAGTAATTTGTTAAAGGTTTTAACATGGCCACCATATTTGCCATATGTTTTAAAATTATCAGTGCTTTGCAAACTTCCATGCCCCTTAACACACCTGATACAACCCTAATTTTCAATGTAAATTATTTTACCAATAATCCCCATTAACAAATTCATAAATAGGGAAACAGTTATAAAGTAAAATCTGTCTTAAAAGACCACTGCTTTGAGACAACAAATGTGTTTTGAGGCCATGTTCTCCAAGCATTCATTTATTGGAAATGCAGTGATATGACCTGTCATGAGTGACCACCTGTAATACAAATGTCATGCATTGGTTTTCTTCAAAGCCATTCAAATTGTATTTTACAGTTTTAAATCTTTAATATTTCTTTTACTTTTTATGATGTATTCTGCCCATACCCATTAGCCATGAAATTCTAGCAATGTGTTCACCTGCCACATTTGTGGTACGGACTAATATAGTCTACATTTATAAAATCAGTGCCTATTGTGCAGTTGGAAATAATGTGATTATTACATTATAGCATTATTCATTCGGTGTCAAGTTTAACCTAAGTGTATCTTAATGATATAAACTCTCAGAAAAACTTTACACAAATTCATACAGTTTTGATTATGTTATCTACTAAGAAATAAACAAAAAAATCTTATTTATTGTGAAATTTTTATAACTACGGCAACAGTCATGTGAAAGAAAGTTATAAAATTATACAAGACAATTGGAATATGCAGCAATCATGACCTGTCAAAAATCAGCACCCAGTTTTTATGTTGTGGAAAACTGATGTGATCGACACAACTATGCCATACTGAAAAATAGCCCTCACTAAAACAATGTTGATACAGATCTGCAGGTTATTTTTCAAAAGATTCAAAGAGTTTTCAAGGACTTCCAAAAGTTTTCAGGGAATATTATAGAAATGAAATTTACTGGAGGTATTAAAATGTTTATCACTTCATAAATATGTACAACAAAGTAGCGCTGGCTGTCGACAGTCCAAAATGAGTGCAAGGATATAGTAAATGAATTTAGGGTCATTATTCACATGTCGACAGTCCAACATGAGTGCAAGGATATAGTAAATGAATTTAGGGTCATTATTCACATGGTTTTCACATTTCATGCCTAATTCGAAAGCACTTTTTCCAATGCTTGAATGTCAATAATATTGGTTGAAGCCTTGCAAAAAAATTTGTGTTTATCCCACATAAAGACTTTCATCACACTGTAATGTTAACAGATATCTCGGAAATGCCTAATCTTGCATATTTGGATGCAAATTTTTGATTTGGGATGCAGAAAATAACCCACACAGGAGTCCTCCGTATGCACATTTTTGTTGCAAACAAAAGATTTGCAGCAGAATAAATATGTTCCAATCACTATGAAAACTCAAGCAATGCTTTAATTTTAGTTTGTTGCTGACTTCTTTGATCAAAGGTCGACAATTTGCTTTGATGAAGGTGCATGTGTTATTGAAGGTCCACTAAAAGCTTACTTTGAAGGACCAAACAAATGCTGCAGCAATATCAAATAATTGTAGAACATTGAGACAATTTTTAAAAAAAAATTTCCTTAGTATATTTTGGTGCTTCAAAGGTAATGAGTTTTCATTAAAGTTGCAGCAAAACTATTTTTCTGGTTTTTTTTAAAATTGCCATTGTGTGGTCGACTGTAGTCATTACACGTTTTCACCCTCAGGGGTGGTCGATTGTAGCAAGTCAGTTGCATGGCTATGTTGATTATATTACAACATACTGTATCAAGCCCAGATATCAGCATAAGCAGGGTTCCTGCAGACTTAAAACAAATTCCATGACTTTTCCAAAACTTTTCCAGGGCCATTTCATAAAACTCAAGGACCACATTATCTTGCATTGTCAAGTAAATGAACATAAAAAATGACATCTTTCAATCTAAAATAAGAAGTTAACAACAAATATTTTTAATATGTACATTTTAAATTTACCTGGGCTAGCACACTTTGACTTTATGTAGTAATTCATGTCATAATTCAATGATCAATGTAATTTTTATTCAAGAGAAAGAAGGAAACAATTCTATGTTGTCTTTGTATGTGTTCCTATTTACAATATTAACAAAACACATTACTTTCCAGTTGCTTTCTTTTATTTAGTGAACTACACCGGAAATCATGCGATACTTCCATTAGGGGGACTTACTCTTATTATATGAATTGAAACCATTTATCGATTGTAATTTTATCATTTTATTTAATCGGTTCTCGGTGCTCTATGAAATTTGAAGCAATCAATTTTTTTAACTCCATTGTCACAAATTCCATGACTTTTCCAAAACTTTGCAAGTTTTTGACAAATTCCAAAACTTTTCAAGGCCCTTGAAATTTATTTTTTTAATTCCAAAACTTTTCCAGGATTCCATGACCTGCAGGAACCCTGAGCAGATTATGATATAACAATGTACTGTTAGGGTGGTTTGTCAATATGAAATAAGAATTTGTTTATGTAACAATAGATTCCAGTGCATTTTTATGTCTAAGTTTGATGCTTCCTGTCATGGTGCCTTTGAATTTCTCTGCTCCAAACCCAAGACTGTATACAGTATACTGTTTTTATCAGCCAAAAATGTTGTTGCCAAAAATATTGCCAGATGGTATATTTTTTCGCCAATAAAGAAAACATAATCATGATTTGCGACACATGTGAAGCCCAGCGTGATCACTGTTATTGATTTCATTTCTGCCTGTTGCCGTATAAATATTGCCTGTGAACTTGAAATCAAGAGACTTGAACGAAATGCCTTTTGCAAATTTAGACAAGTATTTTGGGTTTAAGCAGAAAAATGAATAAGATTTCAATCAGATTCAGGAATATGTCAATGTTGCTAGAACTAATATTTCGGATGCGACTGTAGCTAAGTGTAAGAAAATATGTGATGCCTGGCTTAGTTGGGACTGCAACTTTTTGCTGGTGGGACTCATACATTTACCAAATTAGGAGTCCCCGACTCCTAGTTTTAAAATCCTATTAAGATCTCTGGTTAACCACATTATCATTTTCAATTATAAAGATAATTTAATTCATTGTTAATGTTTTATATTCCCTCTAAAATTTCAAGCAGTTTTTGGCAAAATTCAAGATGTTCTCAAACACATTCAGAAAAATTTTAAGGATTAAACCAACTTTTTTGAAATTCAAGAATATTTTAATAGTTCAAAAAAAGGAGATTTCAAGACTGTATGAAGCATGTAAAACATATTTTTATTTCTTTGTGTATCTTAAAAAAGGGACTATGATCTTCAACCTGTGCAAATTTTTCACAATTTTTTATGTTCATTTATTGAAGGGGCTTATTTCTCATATTGTTATATCTAATGACTATTACTCAGGAATAAATCTTCAACCAATGGTAGCACAAGATAAAAACAAATCGGACACATCCATTTTCTGGGTCTGTCAGGACCCTTGGCTATATAAAAAAAACAATTAAAAGTTTAGATGCTACAACATTTCACCAATAAAAATCCATTAAATAACAATGGAAATAATAAAGTATATAACTCTGCTTACATGAGGTAAAAGATGAAGAAGTGCATCACCAGTTAGAGCTCCCACAGCCAGAGCCACTAGGAAATTCAGAAGGTGTTTATAGAACATTTTGTTTATAAGGGGTATTACAGCCACACCTAGCAAACCGACAACAGATATTATCACAATAGCAAGGCAGCTGAATCCCCATACTGAAATAAAAGAAATAAATAATTAGATAAATGCAGATAAGTATGATACATGAATTAACTCAATTAAAAATATTCTTACCAGATTATTGAATAGACTCTAACTGGTATGACGCAGCAGAACATCTATCAGTGTTTCCCTTTACCCTCATTTATGCTTCCAAGATCCCCAAAATTTTAATTTGACCTAAAGTTTTTACACCAAGGTTGTTTTTTTAACTCAGTCTGACCCCTAGTTTAGACACCAAGGAGATTTTTGACTCTCAGTTTTGTGGAGATACACTGATGTATTTATGGAAATAACACATGAGGTGTCTTAGTATTGTGACTAATAATTTTGAAATTTTATTACAAATCTCAGTTCATTCAAAGTAACAAAGAAAAATGTGAAGCCAATAAGATTTGTAAGTTTTAACAAAAATAATTTATTTCCCTACAAAACAGAGTAAAAATATGAAAAAGGACTAAAATGTGCTAAAAAAATTCAAGTTCTAATCCCAGCAAAGTTCAAAAATGAAAAACTGATGTCAAAAGTTCCACATTGAATTTTATAAATCACAAATGAATTGTCAAAAGTTCCACTGAATATCTTTGTATGAAGCTTTGATGACAAAGCACTTATTTCCAGAAAATATTTCTAATTTCTTGAAAGTACTATTACAAATAAATCAAAATCACTAAAAATGTTAGACTTAAAATGCAATTTTAGATCAAGCAATAGATCACATGTTCACTTGACATGTGTGCCCAAATGTTGATGACACAAGGTGAGTGCATGAAAATCATCATTACAATAAAATGTAATGAAACAAAATTAAATAAAAAAGTATTTTAAAACTAACACAAACAATTTAATAACATATTAGTATTCTATAAAGAAAAAAGATTTATATAATGTAAATTTATATATGTAAATTATACATGAATTTTAAACAAAATAAACATAAGAAAACTCAGGAATTATATAAAGCGTACATGAGAAAATAGTTCTATACACAGGAAAGTGCAAATGCAATCAAATCATCTTTTTCTTTTATGTACTCGATGTTAAAATTATATTCTTGCAAAACCAAACTCCACCTTAACAATCTTTGGTTTTTATTCTTCATCTTGTCGATGCAAGTGAGGGTACTGATCACAATAAACAACAACTAATGAGCTGAGCTAATGTAAAAATCAAAATGCTGTATTGCAAAATTTAAAGGTAAACATTTCTTCTCGATTGCTGGATAGTTTTGTTTGGTGCTTGTTTAATTTCTTTGAAAAATAGCACACTGGTTCATAAACACCATTTCTATCTTCTTAAATCAAAACTGCTCCAACCTCAACATCACTCACATCCAAAGATAATTTAAATGGCTGATAGAAATTTAGAGCTGAAAGAAGGCTTTTAACTGATAAAAGTGTCCTAACAATTTTCAGTCCGAAGAAACTTGTTTTTCATACTTAGCAAGTTTGTCAGAGGTTCAGCAACGTTGAAAAACTTGGAACAAAACTTTTGATAGTATCCAGACATACCCAAAAATCACATCAAGTGCTTCTTACTGACTGGCACTGGGAAATCAGAGATAGCCTTGACCTTAGTATCTATAGGTTTAACTTGACCAAGTCCCACAATATGTCCTAGAAAAGTTACACAAGCATGGCAAATCTCACTTTTAGATAAATTGTCAAATTTACATCAGTAAATATGTCAAATTGTTGTAAGATGTTTTTTCCAGGTGTCATTGTAGATGATGACATCATCAATATAAGCATCACACTTATCTAAACCAGAAGTAATCATATTCATCAAGTATTGAAAAGTACTTGGGGGAACACTTCATCTCGAATGGCATTACTTTATATTGGTAGAGTCCATCTGTTGTTACAAAGACTGAAATTTCTTTTACCCTTTCAGACGGTCAAATTTAGTGACATACTTGGCATTTCCAATTTTATCAATACAGTCATCGATTCTTGTTAATAGAAATGAATATTTTTGTCACACTGTTCACCTTCCTATAATCAGTGCACATGCGGAAAGTTCTATCCAGTTCAGAACAAGTATACATGGTGAACTCCAATAACTTTTACTGGTCTCAATGAAATCATTCTCCAGCAAATACTGAATTTCCTTTCTCAAGCATTACTGTTTGCAAAGGTTCATCCAGTATCAGTGTTGTTTCTCAAGTTTTAAATCAAACAACTACAACATCACGAAAAATTTGTGTCCAATTGAAGTTCTTCACTTAAATCCTCTGTTGGTCGGACAGGTACAACTAAATTAAATCCATGATTTGCTTGACTATCTCTTTCAATATACTAGTGTTCCAATCATTTATTTAGAGTAGAGTACTGTTATTTAATTTAACTCATTTCCTTTTTTACTTTGTAAGGGCTGTAAAATCTAATATGAAAACAATTGTGAATAATGAGCAAGAGAGAATGAACTCTATTATAAGGCTCAAATGTTCTCTCAAGTAAAGTTCTGTGAAACCATAATTTCGCTTTTGACTTGAACTGCAGAGTGTCAAATTAAAATTAACAAGCTGGAAAATTCCTGACATAAAATTTGACACTTGATCTAATTAGACAGACTTGGGAAGGCCAAACTGAGTAAAAAACTTTATCAAAGCTTTAACTATGGTTTAGGTTTTAATATTCCTCAAAGAAATTGGCTCTGTGAATCTTCTTGATGCACACATAATGGTCAACAAATATTGGTTGCTTGACTTGGTCTTGGGTAAGGTACCAACACAAAAGACCATAGTTCTGCTAAATGGTTCATCAAATGCAGGAATTGGTTGCAGATTAGCCTTAGGTATCTTCTGATTGGATTTTCCTATCATTTCACAAGTATGACAAGATCTATGAACAATTGTCCAAAGTTCCATGTTGAATTTTATAACTCACAAAAGAATTTTCAAAAGTTCCACTGAATGTCTCTGTACAAAGCTTTGATAATAAAGCACTAATTTTCCAGAGAATAAAAATTATTCTTAAATAACAAATCATTCCAAATTGTCACAACAGAAAATACTTGTTTATCTTGAAGGTACTTTCATGGCTGAATCAAAATCACTAAGAATGTTAGTTTTAAACACAATTTTAGATCATGCAATAGATCCCATAGTCACTTAACATGTGTGCCTAAATGCTGATGAAACAAGGTGATCATGCGAGTAATGTATGTACGACTAGCCAATCATTTAAACTTCAGGTAACTATGTGTCTGAACAAGGTCAACTAAAAGTAATGCTAATGAAACACTTTTCAGTTCTGTACAAACAGAATGTACTTTTTTTTAAAAACAAAATATTGAATTCTGTGAAAATAATCATTGCAATAAAATGCAATTAAAATAAAAAAGAATTTTAAAACACACAATAATTACATATTCAAAATAATGTATTAATGTTTAATTGTTGTTTTGTTGAGTTGTGACCTTGGTTATGATAATAAATATATGAAATATATGGTGAATAAATAAAAAGAAGACCAACAGAACAGCATAATGGTGTCTTTGGCCAAACCATATTTCTCGTCAAGAGTGCCAAAACGAACATCTGGTTGTCTTGACTAATTGATCTCTTGCATTTATTCACTAGAATGCTTGTAAGCATGAGCAATATATATTTATGACATCAATTATGGAGTTTATTATGTTATATTCATCAGAAAAGGCACAATGCCACATTCATCAGCCTTGTAACAGAAATAATTACCACAAAGTCACATTCATCAGATTGTAATAGAAATAATTACCACAAAGTCACATTCATCAGATTGTAATAGAAATAATTACTACAAAGTCACATTCATCAGCCTTGTAACAGAAATAATTAGCACAAAGTCACATTCATTAGATTGTAATAAAAATAATTACCACAAAGTCACATTCATCAGCCTTGTAATAGAAATAATTACCACAAAGTCACATTCATCAGCCTTGTAATCAAAATAATTACCACAAAGTCACATTCATCAGTCTTGTAATCAAAATAATTACCACAAAGTCACATTCATCAGCCTTGTAATAGAAATAATTACCAGTCACATTCACCAGCCTTGTAATAGAAATAATTACCAGTCACATTCATCAGCCTTGAAATAGAAATAATTACCACAAAGTCACATTCATCAGCCTTGTAATCAAAATAATTACCACAAAGTCACATTCATCAGTCTTGTAATCAAAATAATTACCACAAAATCACATTCATCAATCAGCCTTGTAATAGAAATAATTACCACAAAATCACATTCATCAGCCTTGTAATAGGGAATAATTACCAGTTGCATTCATCAGCCTTGCAATAGAAATAATTATAACAAAGTCACATTCATCAGTCTTGTAATAGAAATAATTACCACAATGACATATTTATCAACCTTGTAAAAAAAATAATTGCCACAAAGTCATTCAATAGCATTATAATCGAAATAATTACCACAAAGTCACATTCATCAGCCTTGTAATAAAAATAATTACCACAAAGTCACATTCATCAGCCTTGTAATAGAAATAATTACCACAAAGTCACATTCATCAGCCTTGTAATAGAAATAATTACCACAATACTATCTTGGTATGGAAGTCTAATTTTTAGACACATTCTTTTGTCCAAGTCAGATTCTTACAAAACCTGGAATAAATGTGCCCTGAAATCATTAGGTCAAAGGCTGGAGGTGCTCTCCAGTACAGCAAAAAGCTTGAATCCATTTATTTTACTGTGAATTCTTTTCTATTTGTGATGTACCAAAATACAAAGTGTCCGGCTGTCATTACCATACAAAAATTGCTCTTTAAGCACATAAAAGCTTTCAAGGTCAAAGGTTATTCAATACAATGGTCCATGTTTAGAATCAATTTCAGCAACTATATGCTGAATAGGCAGAATCTCAGTTACATGAAGGCTTTGTCAACAAAGAAATGTGACCATACCCTTGCCAATTAAGACTTTTTCCAAGTAACCTTTGACCTACTGTAAAGGAGCATTTAACTCACAGAAAATTATGATAAGCCTATTTTGTTTTTTTTTGGTTCCTTCTTGATTTCAAGACCCAATTAAAAAGGTGTTATGATTATAAGTTTAAAATACTGACATCAAAAGTACTTCCACAAATAAAATTATCTGCAAAAATGTCATTGCTCACAAAATCATGAATGAAACCAAAACTGAAAAAAAAAATAAATAAAAAAATAAAAAAAAATTAAGGGGGCCCCAAGTGGCCAAGTGGTATAAAGCTATATCTGTTACGGATCACTGCCATCTCATCTCTGTCTGCAAGGGTTAGAGTCTAGGATTCGTGGAATGTGGATATGTGAGAAAGCTTGCCAGTAGCTTCTCATGGGTCAGTGGTTCTTTCCGGTGATTTCCCCGGTTTCTACCTCCACCATTAATACTGGCCAACATGAATAGCCTATCGTGTGCTGAAAAATGGCGTTAAGCCCAACAACAACAACAAAAAATTAAGAAATACACATATTTTCATCCTAGTTTACAGAGAAACATAATGATAGCTGCAAGTGTCTAAAATTAAGAATATAGAAACATTTTTCTATTGTATAGTGAGAAACGTTTTGATACATGCAAGTATGTTTTGATTGAAAAATGTGAAGGCATTTTCCTTTTTATTAGGAAGAAAAGAAGTGAAATAAAGTCCAAAGATGTAGAAGTAAATAAAAATGATTAATAAATGAAAGCCATAAAACAGTATCGATGGAGTGAAAGATTTGGATTTTTAATGTATCTTTAATAATTTTTCAGTCATATCCCTACAATGTCTGCAGTGTGGCTGTTTATAGTGATGTCTAGCACTGGGGCATCACACAAGATAATTGTGGTATCATGACCCCCATTCACATTATTCTGACATCTGGCCAAGCATTCCTAACACTAACCTCTTAATGCTGAGTGCCTAGTGAGGCAGCTATTAGTACCATTTTTTAAGTGTTTGCAATGTGTTTTGGCCAGGGTTTAAATCCACAACCTTCTGCATCCAAGGTCACCATAAAACATTAGTCATTTACGCAGGAGAAAAGCAAACTCTTTAGAACAAAATCTGCACATTCTGGTGTAGGCTCAGCGATCGGCAATAAAAGAAATCAAAATGTGTTAAGACTAGATAATATTTCCGTAAACAGAATCAAATGGATGAAAAATCTTCCAAAATATTGAATTGGGATTAAAAAAACAACACAAACACCGATAATTCCGTGCAACTAGTTTCGCATATATGATTCTTCAGGCACAAAATATTTTGAAATAAACAGATGATGTCTTTACAGGCTAAAATAACAATTACGTCATTATGTAACTTCATAAGAAATTACGTCATTAGGTAACGTCATAAAAAACAATGCATAATCACAACAACTATATATATGATAGGATCTAAAAGTCTCTAATGAAACCTGAATCAGTAAAATAATAAAATGTAATAGAGACAAACAGTCATACATACAATTATAGTGTTATAAAAGATATACAATTTCACAAATGAAAAGAAAATTATACAATCTTATATAATACATTGGTATTAAGGCCATTAGGATACAAATTATCTAATTTATGAATCCAATAAGTCTCTTTTATAAGTCTGTTCATTTCTCCATGCACAATATCTATTGGCATAAAAGAAAAATCGAGTAGATAGTGATTATGGGTGTCAAAATGTGTAGAAATATTAGATAAAAACTGAGGATCTTTATAATTTGTAATATGAAAGCGATGACTATTCATTCTTTTAGAAACTTGTTGAAGTGTTTGTCCAACATATTGCATGTAACATGCAATATGTTGGACAAACACTTCAACATTATTATATTTTATTATTTTACTGATCCAAAATATTGATGAATACAGTAGTCACCCTCTTGAACGGCCCCCTCACCAGCGGCCACCCACTCCTTACGGCCAGAATCTGAAGGCACCAACGAATTTGTGTTCAAAATTACCCCTCACGAAAGGCCACCCGGCTAACGCGACCAGCATATTTTTGCAAAAACATAAAATTTACTCCTCACAAGCGGCCGCATTTTATTTTGTAATATGTATCTAGAACAATTTTTTTTCTAATTGTATTAAGTAATCCGATTTCTGTTTCCCGACGTCAGGTTTTAGTTCTTCAGAAAAGTGTTCTACATGTACCACTAAGGTTAATATTATATCCTTTATACCTTATGAAAAGCCACATTTATTCCATAAAGCCGAGAAAGACTCAAATTTTAATCCACACCTAAAGGTAATCCGTATATCTTTACAGGGTGTTATCATAAGACATCTGGTTTATCCACTGATAATTGTTAAGATTACACTTATTAATAGTATTGACGTACCCTACAAAAGTCTGCCCGGAAAATGGTTTGATAGCCTTGACAATTCCCTTTACAAGATGTTGAGTTTGTTAACTTACATAATTAATGGCTATTACACAACAATTGTAATGTTTATAAATTCTAACAGCCCCGATGTGCTATTGTTCAGATCAAATCTGCGTACATATCCAAGCCGTTTTTCTCACTTAGAGTAAAAAAAAAAATATAAAAACAATAGGGTACCAAACTACGACTAATTACAGTTGAACCCCGATATAACGCGATGATCGGGGTCCATAAAATTGGATCGTGTTAAAAGCGGGGTCGCGTTAATTCGGGGTTTACAATATTTAACTTTTTTCCGAGAACATATACATGTACGTGTATACATGTACAATGATCAAAAGTCTGCTTATCATCAGATGAATATTAACTGGATTGCATTAATTAAGATATATTCAAAATAATCGATGGCTAAGATATTTATAGGTTATTACTGTGCATTAAAAACATTTACTAATTTTTATTTGTTTGAACGATAATACAGATTGACCGATAATGCCAGACTATCGCTATATCATGAAAAGTGTATCAACACTGTATGCTACCGTGTCGTTGTGGCATACAGTTCATCCAAAATGGATGTAATTTCATTGAAAATTGTACAGATTTTAATATTCAATAATTTTGTAATAGTCAGAATTCATCGTGTAAAATATAGGATGAACAAACTATTGAAACCATTTACTTGCTGTCTGATATTGTACGGTCATTGCATGCAGCTTTTCCCGGGTCTACATACGGTGTCTGTACAAATTTCATACCGCCAAAAATTTTATCATATGCGACAACTGCAAGAATAATTAACAATCAAAGCATGATTTTAGCGTGCAAATAACTTTTATTTCAGATTTTGTGAACAACAAAATAAGCATGTGAAAACTGCTAAATTAATCGTTGCCCAAAGTGCAAAGTCAGTGTGGTCCCAAATTTAAATTTCATCATTTCTTGAAAAATATATTCAATGACGTTTGCTTCTTTGCCGCGAACTGTCGGGTTCTAGCAAAGTCAAGAGTGTTTCTTGATTGAATGACTTTGACGCTGTCAACATCTTGTGTTTCCAGACACCTTAAACTTGCTTCTAAATATACTACTGCTTCAGACACTTTTGGTGGGGGGGGGGAGTTGGTGTGCCCTCGTCATCATTATCATTATCGTCACTGGTTTCAGGTTTTGATTGTGCAGCTTCATTCTTCCTCCTGACATTTGTAAAAATTTTGTCATCTGATATGTGTTCATATATAGGGCAGATGTCATCTACTGAATACAAGTTAAGGATATCATGATGTCTGTGCTCGTATTTTTTTGGAGTGCTTCTTTTGCTAAACGTACATCGTCTTCAAGCTGAGTTTTTTGTTTGCCCTTCTTTAGTTGATCTAGGGCATACAGTTTCTCTTTAGCAGAAAACGACTTGCGTTTTTAAACCTGCTTTTCCATAACAGTAAAAAAAATTTTATATATAAGCAAACAACGTACACAGATAAAGCTCGATAACTAAGTAATGAAGGCCTGCAATGGTTATGAATCACTTTTTATTTAAAACAAAATTAAGCCGAATGGAGGTACAATTTCAAGCCCTTTTAATTTACAGATAATAAAGTGGATATTATTTACTTTGAACTGTTTGTTATTTGACCACAATGCCAAGCACAGTATACATGTCGGCGGCTTTCGTCCTTTGATATTTATTAAATTGTGCGACTCTTGTCTTCGGCTTGGCTGTGATTGCAGCTAAATAAGAAGTCCATGTCGGCTATTGTTTGAGCAACGACTGTCTACAGAATTCACGGAAGACAATCACAAAGACGATTTACTGGCTTGACTCAGGGATCCATAATAAGTAACACTTCCGATAATGTTTACTTTGGCTTAACAATTCAAAAACCTACTGAAACTAGTTTTCTCTTCTAGAGTGGAATATGGAGCTTCACCACAACCTGTTCAAATTGATAAATTTCAGAAGCCAAGCATTGTACACTATTTCTCGTACGTTATATATATCGTATTATTTTAGAATTCATACACGATCACTTCTCCAAAATCACTTAAAGAACCTGGATAAATTGTTAAGTTCCGATCGTTTATTATTAAAAGCAATACGCAAATTCTTCCACCAAATTATAATAAACGTTTTACACACTATTTCTCGTACGTTAAACAAATATTTTCACGGTCCCATAAAAATACACGAAAATTAATTTCTCGTACGTTAAACAAATATTTTCACGGTCCCATAAAAATACACGTAAATTAATTTCAAATTTCAGGAACCAAGCCACGATAATATTATTTTAAAAGTCACAACTAATCTCATGCCCAAAATGAAGTTAATTTCTTGTGGTTTTTTTTTTTTTTTTTCTCTAAAAAATTTTTCCATGTGTGAATGAATATACGAAATTTCGGGAGCCAGGCTACGATCGGGTTATATCCGAATTTGCGTTAATGCTGGGCGCGTTATAGCGGGGTTCCACTGTAATCACGTGATATTTGCTGCCTTTAACAATATACGGCAGGTTGTTTAAATGCAGAAAAAAATTGTTGTATCCGTCTTGTAGTTGCAACATTGAGGATTATAACTGGATTTAAGGTCAAGATCACACAGTCAGCATTGGCTAAAAATAGAAACAGGGTACTAGACCAAGACCGAAAAATCATGTGACAACACAATTTTGTCGCTTCTTTACGAAGAAAGCATTTCGTACGCTGAACAAATGTGTCGTCTGCATAATTAAATCGCATACAGTTAGCAACATCGAATAACTCATTACCAAACATTAACATGTCATCACGTAAACAAAGATGATTATTTCCGAAAACGTGGGTTATTATAGTCTACGATATCGGGGGAGGGGGACTGGCCAAACAAATTTAGGTAGAAAAGACTCGAATAAAACAATTTTATGTTGAAAAGACTCAAATAAATTACATCGTAACTGGTAAGTTATTTAGCAGCAGTGGTAAAATGGAGCAAATGGAAAGAGAATTGCGTATGTACCAAGATTCAAATGATGTTTTTGAATGGTTCTGCAACGTGCATGACAACATCCGCTCGCATATCACGCTTACGCCAAGAATAAGAACTATTAATTCATATTCAGTTGAAATAAGTCAACTATTATAGCACAAGAACCGTTGAATATTTAATGTTGCTTTTAAACGAAGATATTAAATGCTTTGAAAAATGAAGCTTTCTTACTACGTACATATACTTCTCACAAAAAATTATTCCCCCTCTGGAAAGGCCACCGCCTTATAAGGCCACCTTCCCAGTGCAGAAGGGGTGGCCGTATAAGAGGGGGACTACTGTATA
Organism: Potamilus streckersoni; assembly: GCA_016746295.1. NCBI lineage: Eukaryota > Metazoa > Mollusca > Bivalvia > Unionida > Unionidae > Potamilus > Potamilus streckersoni. The sequence goes on from JAEAOA010001170.1 coordinate 368,880, forward strand.
CTCCTTTTGTAATAACCTATGCAAATATCAATATCACTTCAACTACATGTAAATTTAATTATTTTTTTTTGCTTTAAGTCAAGTCTTTTAGTTATTTTTAAATAGAACTGATTACAAAAATTCATAAAATATTTTTTTAAATATTTAATTATTCTTAATGAATATTTTCCATTCAATAAATTCCATACTTTTAAAATGTTTGTAATGATTCAATACTGATGTGCTGCACAGACATAATCACAGATGCAAGCACTGAATTATGATTTCCTTGTCAGGTTTAGAATTGGATGCTTTCACACTGTATAACTGAGCATGCTAAAGTCAAAAGGCCTGAAGATTTATGTACAGAAGTGCCTTATTAGTAGAAATGCAAATTATTCTAAGTAACTGAAAGTAAACAGTATGCTGCTGACTCAGGCATTGAAAACCTGCAAAAGCAAAAAATTTAATTTAAAAAAATAAATAGAAAGCAAATCTTTAATGAAGTGTTCCAAACCTTTAGCTGGAATCTCTGATATTTGATAATTATTCATTGTGGAATCCACTTTTTGTTTGGGTTCTTCACCATGACAATGACCCTCTTGGTCATAGGACACAACCATGGAGAAATCCAGACACTGCTCGTTGTCAAGATGGTATATCAATGCAGGGCAAATATCAAGAAAGTCTGACATTGTGATTTCATCATCTATTCCAAAATCAAAGGATTTCCATATCTCCTGTGGCGTAAGACACTGGAAAATACAGTATGAAAATTCAGAGTTCTCAAGGGACAGGACTTTTACCCAATTAACCATGGACAAAAGATAAAAGGGACAAAACAGAAAATTGGATATATTTTATGTCTTACCTCTTGGAACCTAATTTTGCACTAACACACACACATACATACACACACACACACACATATTTTAAATTCAAAAAGCAGTAACAAAGATGTAAAGAATGCCACCATGTGGAAATAATAACACTTCATTCATCACTAAATAAAGCATAAATGATCCATTTTTGGCACTGCCATCATTAATAGCCTTCAAAATCACACACTTTAAGCTCTACTTATAAATTGTTATTATTAACATCAGATATTCTGCATAATATAAAGTCACATATACCAAGTAATTAGATTAATGTGAAGAATTTTGAGGGCTTTTTATATAAAACTTCAAAATTACACAAAACAAATTCCACAAGATCTAGATTTTGCTAATTAACCCCCTAATCACATAGTTGTAAAGGTAAGTGCTTAAGATCCATAACATTAGTAACATATATAGTTTGAAAACCACATTGCAAATATATGTACAGTAATGTTTGAAGGCACCTATTCGTGTGCTCAATAAATTTATAAGAGATTCAGTCAAAATTGTTTTGTAATGTTTTCAGCTTTGTCATATTTTGGTGAAGTTTCAGTACCTAAAAAAATTAATTGCTTTTTATAATGTTCCAGAAGCAGCTGATTAAATGTTTGCAATTTCTATAAAAACAATATTATAATCAAAGTACCCCTCTCATTTAAACTAAATTATAAGGTATAGTTGCTACTGTACTTATCAGAAGTCACGATGCCAAAATACATAGTGTAACAACTATGTAAGCATAAACCTTAACAAATGATGAATACTGCATCACTGCATCAAGATACCATAGTTAGACTAAGCCACAAAATTGAACCAAGTTACATATAAGACCAAAATGATACCACTGTTTGTCCAAGCCATGAAAGTCACTCAGTTTACAATGACACCAACCTGAGAATAGTTTGTCTAAGCCTTAAAAGAAACCTAGGTTACAACTGAGAGCAACCTGATACCTTTGATGGTCTAAGCCATAAATGTGACCCAAGTTACAAGTGACACCAACTTGATATCAGTGTTTTTCTAAACCATAAAAATCACTTTGATTCCAAGTGACACCAACTGAATGCCACTGTTAGTTTAAGCCACAAAAGTGACCCAAGTTACATATGAGACTAACATGATATCAAAGTTTGTCTAAGCCATAAAAGTGACCCAGGTTACAAGTGAAACCAGCTTGATACCAATATGTCTAAACCAAAAAAGTGAACCAAATTACAAGTGAGGCTAACTTAAAATCACTGTTCATCTAAGCCATAAAAGTCACTTGGGTTACAACCTAAACAACCTAAGTTATAAACAGCTCAGGTTACAAGTAACACCAACTTGATACCTCAGTTTGTCTAAGCCACAACTGTGGCTCAACTTACAAGTAACACCAACCTGATACCAGTTTGCAAAAGTCATACAAGTGACCCATGTTACAAATGAGACCAATGTGATGCCACTGTTTTCTTAGCAAATAAACATAACTCAGGTTACAAGTGAGACCAACATGAAACAACTAATGGTCTAATTGATTTTGATTGGGTAAGGTAACAATTAGGAACACATTGATCAGGTAGGTATACAAAATGTACGGAAGAGAAGAGTGGAGGTGATTTGAATTTTTAATGTAGATTTAACAGATTTAATAAATTTTCAGTCATATCTGCATTGTGGCAGTTTATAGTGAGATCTTGCGCTGGGACATCATGTCACAGACATGTAGCATGATGTCCCACTAATGTCACATTATCCTGACACAAGGCTGACCAGTCCTAACACTAACCTCTTAATGCTGAGCACCAAGGGAGGCAGCTGCAACTATAATATTTATAAGTCTTCAATATGACTTGGCCTGGGTTCAAACCTGCATCCTCCGAGGCCAACATGCTAACCAATATGCCACAGGAGCACATGGGCATTTGCATTTGTTGCTAAATAACAACAATTTTTAACCTGGTAGTGGCCATTGGGAGCCACTTCTTTTCCATTCTTGTTATGAACAATAAACAAACTTTAAATAATCAGATGGAATCAATCAAATTTCATGTCTTATAATAGGGGTTTTGGTAAAATGAGGGGCTTCATAGAGAATTGCTAATGTAGTATATTAACCTACCTTATTTTCATCAGTATCGTTTTCTGCTTGACGTCTTTTCAGTCTTGTGAGGTGGCGATTAAGACTGCTATTACCAATCTCTTGTTTTCCCAGACCATTGAGGTGACCCGGAATGTTTTCTAACTTATTGCTGCTATTGTTTTTGAGGGGGTCCATGCTATGGCGATGTTCAACATTAAATGGATATGGTACTTCGCTGGAATGATTCATAATGCTATTGCCCTGAAGCTGTGAAGTATTCGTCTTTTCATCTCGTTGAGACAAATTATTTGTATTGTTTTCAGTGGAACGTTTCTTACGGAGATCTGACTTTTGAACTAAATTAGAATTTTGATTATTATTATCAAGATTCCTTCCATTTACACTGAGAGCTGCTGTATTTTGACTTTCAGTGTTAAATGTACGACTATGCTCTGAAGCAGATGCGGCTTTATCACAATGCTTCTTGTTGGATAATGCTGGAATGTGGACATGGTCCGAATGTATGGACATAAAAACTGTGGAACTGTTAATCTTGTGACCAGTTAAGTTATGATCAGGGAATGATAAATTTCCTAATCTGATATGTGCTAACATGTGTTCAAACCCTTCAAAAGGAAGTTTGACACCAGTCCCATATTTTTCAAACAGCTTAGAAATGAAAAATTGTCTCTTCTCCACTGAAATTTTCGGTCTTTCTAACTTATAATTCAAGGTGGTCACTATCTTGTTAATGTCTTCTGTGTCATGCTTCTGGTTAGACAGAGTTGTCTGCCCATGTTCTGCATGCTGGCAGTCGATGGAGTGGAGGAGATGTGAGAACACAAGGCAAATTACACAGGCTTGGGGCACTTTTGAAATGCACATCATCGACCTCAATATCTGAAGAAAGAAAAAGAGAATCATTTTGGACCAACTGATCAACCTGTATTGGCTACTACAATATATCCTTTTCAAAGACCCTACAACCTTTATCTTTTTACTTCTAACTACCAGTGGCTTACAGTTGTTACTGTCCTGTGATCAACGTATTTAAACATTCATAGAACTTACTGTAATTGCGATCTCGCACATAAGATGAGACCCAGCTGTACATCATTACATGTCTTGTGGTGAAAACCTATGGTCAAATAGACTATACATCCAGAAGGAATAGTGACAAGATTTTAAAAAATGGCCATGTTGAAAACCATCATGGATTTAAGGTTGGCATCATTTTTTTAAGATCTGTTACATATCGGATCATTTAAAGTAACAGAAAAAAAGAGTGCAGACATCAACCTTTCTAAGTTTTAACAAAAATAATTTATTTCCCTAAGAAACACAGTAAAAATATGAAATAGGACTCTACAGATGTAAAGAAAAATAAACTTTTTCCAGCACAAGAAAGATAATACCTTCTTTTCAAAGTATAAGAATGACTCAGACTATTTCACAGGGACCTAAGTTTTTTAAACCAAACTAAGATGTCACTTCATGCATGTGTACGAGAAAGCAAGGTTATTTTATCATCTGACAATCGCAGTACATGATGTAAACACATATGCTCACAAGCCACGAGTCATATTTACGTTCTAATTAAAAAATGTTTTTCCAAAAATAACATCCTGCAAACATAATCATCATAAAAATAAAATATGATAAAAAATGAAATAAAAAGAATTCAAATTTTAAAACAAGTACTTAAACTACATGTTCGTAACAGATCCACTAGAAATAACAACAACAAATTTGGCGAAATCCTGATGTCAATATGGCTGTACATATGAGGAGTACTGATAACAAGATTTTCAAGATGGCCACCTTAGCAACCGCATTGAAGTTCGCAACCAGTTCTCACCAGTTTCATTACAAGGGCACTGTACATATATTATGAACTTCTGAGCCAGTGATAGGAGAAAGGTGAAACATTTGCAACATGCACAATGGAGAGAATGCTGGTATGATTATGATTAGTTATAATGAATTGAAACCTATTAGTGTCAGCTGAGATCATAATCATTGATTTCTCTATAATCATAATTGTAATAGACCTTCTTTGGAATCAGTGTTATCATGATCCTAAATGGCTACAACCAAGAAATCACTAATTAGTTTTATAATAATTGTAAGAATAATAAAAGTTTCCTGAAACAAAAAAGACAATAAATATTGACTATTACAATAAGAAATGGGCAGTTTTAGGTGACCAATATATATTATATATAATATAATTATTATGCTAATTTTTCTAAAAACAAAATTCTGTTTCTTACAGCAACAGGACTTTAACCCTACAATATCCTTTCTTTCTAGCTTCAAACTGAATGCCTGTTCTCAAATTCAAAATATTCAAACTGAATGCCTGTTCTCAGATTCAAAATGTTCAAACTGAAGGCCTGTTCTCAGATTCAAAATGTTCAAACTGAAGGCCTGTTCTCAGATTCAAAATGTTCAAACTGAAGGCCTGTTCTCAGATTCAAAATGTTCAAACTGAAGGCCTGTTCTCAGATTCAAAATGTTCAAACTTAAGGCCTGTTCTCTATTGCAAATCTTCATAGCAGACTGATGTAACCAGACTGATACATTATAAACTCAAAACGCTTAATGTTTATTCATTATAACAATAGTAACAACTGAAACTGTTGATGTAAGCAGTGATAAGCAGTGCTCATTTGTAGGTATAATTTATAGGTAAAACAATTGTCAATAAACATTTACATAGAGTTAAAATTATTTGTTTTTCACTTATACCATGTATGACATCTGCCCAGAAAAAAGATAAGCAAATTCAAAGCAATCATAATTGTAATAGTTACAATCCCCTTGTAATCATGGTGTCCAAATTAAGTGTAGTCATCATTATAAATGTAATCATAAGCGTAGTCATCATTATAAATGTAATAATCAGTGTAGTCATCATTATAAATGTAATAAGTGTAGTCATCATTATAAATGTAATCAGTGTAGTCATCATTATAAATGTAATCATAAGTGTAGTCATCATTATAAATGTAATCACCAGTGTAGTCATTATAAATGTAATCATCAGTGTAGTCATCATTATAAATGTAATCATCAGTGTAGTCATCATTGTAAATGTAATCATCAGTGTAGTCATCATTGTAAATATAATCATCAGTGTAGTCATCATTATAAATGTAATCACCAGTGTAGTCATCATTATAAATGTAATCATAAGTGTAGTCATCATTATTAATGTAATAATCAGTGTAGTCATCGTAATTAATGTAATCATAAGTGCAGTAATCATTATAAATGTAATCATCAGTGTAGTCATCATTATTAATGTAATCGTCAGTGTAGTCATTATAAATGCAATCATCTGTGTAGTCATCATTATAAATGTAATCAGTGTAGTCATCACTATAAATGTAATAATAAGTGTAGTCATCATTATAAATGTAAAAATCAGTGTAGTCATCATTATAAATGTAATAATCAGTGTAGTCATCATTATAAATGTAATAATCAGTGTAGTCATCATTATTAATGTAATAATCAGTGTAGTCATCATTATTAATGTAATCATAAGTGCAGTAATCATTAAAAATGTAATCATCAGTGTAGTCATCATTATTAATGTAATCGTCAGTGTAGTCATTATAAATGCAATCATCTGTGTAGTCATCATTGTAAATGTAATCATCAGTGTAGTCATCATTATAAATGTAATCAGTGTAGTCATCATTATAAATGTAATCACCAGTGTAGTCATTATAAATGTAATCATAAGTGTAGTCGTCATTATAAATGTAATCATCAGTGTAGTCATCATTATAAATGTAATCAGTGTAGTCATCATTATAAATGTAATCACCAGTGTAGTCATCATTATAAATGTAATCATAAGTGTAGTCATCATTATAAATGTAATCATCAGTGTAGCCATCATTATAAATGTAATCATAAGTGTAATCATCATTATAAATGTTTCATCAGTGTAGTCATCATTATAAATGTAATCACCAGTGTAGTCATCATTATAAATGTAATCATCAGTGAAGTCATCATTATAAATGTAATCGTCAGTGTAGTCATCATTATAGACGCAATCGTCAGTGTAGTCATCATTATAAATGTAATCATCAGTGTAGTCATCATTATAAATGTAATCATAAGTGTAGTCATCATTATAAATGTAATCATATGTCTAGTCATCATTATAAATGTAATAAGTGTAGTCATCATTATAAATGTAATCACCAGTGTAGTCATCATTATAAATGTAATCATAAGTGTAGTCATCATTATAAATGTAATCACCAGTGTAGTCATCATTATAAATGTAATCATCAGTGTAGTCATCATTATAAATGTAATCACCAGTGTAGTCATCATTATAAATGTAATCGTCAGTGTAGTCATCATTATAAATGTAATCACCAGTGCAGTCATCATTATAAATGTAATCGTCAGTGTAGTCATCATTATAGATGCACTCGTCAGTGTAGTCATCATTATAAACGTAATCATCAGTGTAGTCATCATTATAAATGTAATCATCAGTGCAGTCATTATAAATGTAATCACCAGTGTAGTCATCATTATAAATGTAATCACCAGTGTAGTCATCATTATAAATGTAATCACCAGTGTAGTCATCATTATAAATGTAATCATAAGTGCCGTCATCATTATAAATGTAATCATAAGTGTAGTCATCATTATCAATGTAATCATCAGTGTAGTCATCATTATAAATGTAATCATCAGTGTAGTCATCATTATAAATGTAATCATCAGTGTAGTCATCATTGTAAATGTAATCGTCAGTGTAGTCATCATTATAAATCTAATCATAAGTGTAGTCATCATTATAAATCTAATCATCAGTGTAGTCATCATTATAAATCTAATCATAAGTGTAGTCATCATTATAAATGTAATCATCAGTGTAGTCATCATTATAAATGTAATCATAAGTGTAGTCATTATAAATGTAATCATAAGTGTAGTCATCATTATAAATGTAATCACCAGTGTAGTCATCATTATAAATCTAATCATAAGTGTAGTCATCATTATAAATGTAATCATAAGTATAGTCATCATTATAAATGTAATCATCAGTGTAGTCATCATTATAAATGTAATCATAAGTGTAGTCATTATAAATGTAATCATCATTATAAATGTAATCATAAGTATAGTCATCATTATAAATGTAATCATCAGTGTAGTCATCATTATAAATGTAATCATCAGTGTAGTCATCATTAAAAATGTAATCATCAGTGTAGTCATTATAAATGTGATCATCAGTGTAGTCATCATTATAAATGTAATCATAAGTGTAGTCATCATTATAAATGTAATCATCAGTGTAGTCATCATTATAAATGTAATCATAAGTGTAGTCATCGTTAGAAAAGAAATCTTCAGTGACGAAAAGTAATGATAATTTTCATTAAACATTTTTGTTCGACCCCTTGCCTGCCTGTATGTTTTTTTCATGTACAGTGGATGAAATTTCTTTCAATATTGTGGAAACTGTACATGATCTATGCATACACTAACCAAAATGACTGCTCCCTTGTGCTCAAAGATCAGCCTAATTTAGTCTCATGTACACTATCTTCAGCTATTGTTAAAATAAGGATAATGAATTGGCTAGAATAGATAATAACAGCTTGTGAAAAGTGCAATGACTGAATTACCAAATATATAAAACATAAAAAAGTTATCAGATCTTTCTTTTTTATTTTTTTTTTATAATTTACCTCTTAAGTCCAGTAAGCGAAAAATAACCAAGGGGAGTAGCAGTTTTCTGAAAGTCACACATCTGGAGTTAGGCCATGCTGTATTCTCTATAACCCATAATACACCCATCAATCATACACCAAAATAAAGGGAATTTTGAGTTCTTTTAACACTAGATAAGAATTAAAAAAGGTCTTTTTTAAATAGCCATTATAATCAATGAGCAAACTCAGGAAAATCTAGCTCTATGCAAAATACCAAACTGTAGAGCACCACCATAGGAAGGCCAACAAATCAAAAGTAATGACAAGATTATCAACTAACAGTGAAAGTGATAAAATTTCATAAAACTCACTAAAGCTATCTTAATGGTCCCTCACATGAGGCCCCATTGCAACAGTTCAGTTCCCACAAGACTCAAGTAAATTAGACTGTGAAGACTCATTTGGATCTGTACATATGTCAAAAAACAAGTACTCAGCATAAGGAGATTAGTGTTAGGACTGCTCAGTCTGTGTCAGGATGTGACTGAGTGGGACATGATGCTACATGTCTGCAGCATTATGCCCCAGTGCTAGACATCATTATAAACTGCCACACTGCAGACATCATAGTGATATGACAGAGAAATTGTTAAAGCTATGTTAAAAATCTAAATCACACAAATCACTCACAAAACAAGTAGCCATAATAAACTACAATCTGTGGACTTCCACTAGATGGACTGACCTATTCACCTGTACCTGTACAACTACATGATAGGCATGATAAATGATAAACACAGCACCATACCATCCAGAATTATATACAACCTAATACATTGTGCACAAATTGTTTTTATTTTTTTTTGTAAAACCAGGCAATATATCCATGTCAGTATTATTGTAAGAAAGTGGCAGACTCAAACACACTAAATAAATTACAGTGTGGACTGGTTACTCTAGAACAAGCAATTAAAATTCCAGTATGACTGAGGAAGCTGGTAATGATATGTTTGAATTTTGTAATAAATAAGGAACACAAATGGTTATTTGTGACCTAGGTCATTTTTTTTCTTCCTTTTTTTAATTGATCACTTTTTCACCTGGTAGGAAGAAGCATTACTATCATTACTAGAATATAAACCATGATGCCGAGACTCCGTGTCTCAAATTTTGTTTCAGCAATGTTTTTGATAGATTGTATCAAACTCCTGGATCAGCATCTCCATCCTAAAGTTATTATCTAATTTATTAAAAATAATCAATCTGTCAAATTAACCAAACGAAAAGAATCAATTTCATTGCCACTGATCCAAAGAACAAAATTGATGGCCTCACTTTCACTTATTATCGTTTTTTGGCATGTGGTCAAATTGCAAAAACATAACCAGTAAAAATGAACAGTAAAGCTAGGCTGTTCAAGACTGCCCTCTGCATACCAAATCAGGTAAACTGCCAACAATGGAAGGTAAACAAATGTCAGAAGTGGCCAGCACTGTCATCATATGATAATGACAAGGAGAAAAAAAAATATGACTAATAACTGAGGTTAGAAAGCTTCAGCATAGGCTATATATTCAGTATTCTCCATCATTGTTTTTGTTCAACATCATTCTGCCGACTCACTTCAGCATTGGTAACTGACATTTTAAGTTCAGAAAGGACTAAAAGTTGAAATGGCATCATTGATCACAATGAAAAAATTTAAACTAACATTCATGGTTGACAAAGGACATTTACTTCTCAAAGTAAGCAATTAAAAGCAGAGTTGAAGCAATTGCTGACTGTCTTATTCTTTCTGTCATATGTGCCAAGTTCAAGTTAGAACAGATAATCATAAACCAATCTAAAACAACTGCCTTGTTAAGAATAAAAATATATTCCTGGATGTAAAAGAGTTTAGGTTGTTACATGAAATAATCCAAAAGACCTTTAGGCAGCTTACCCAAGCTATGTACAAATAATTGTTGGCAGTTTTTGTACAGGGAGGTTAATCATTCTTTGCTAATAATCCCCAGTCAGAACTTTATTGACAATATTTGGTAACCATAGAAATACAGCAAGATAACCCCAGGCTCAATGAAAATTTGCTCTTGTTAAGTAAATAGAGACCACAAGAAATAGTACTACATAAACAATAGTGTTCACATACTTATATTTTACTGAATTAGCTGACTGGATTTGTGGATTTTCATTACTAAAGCAATATAGACATCTAATAAATAAAACAAATTGGAAGACATTACAGTATTACATCTCAATTCACCTTTGTGGCCCAGGAAAACTGCTATTTAGATGTACTGCATCTAATTCATTACCATAAAATGACTAATTCATTACCATATAATGACTAATTCATTACCATAAAATGACTAATTCATTACCATAAAATGACTAATTCATTACCATATAATGACTAATTCATTACCATAAAATGACTAATTCATTACCATAAAATGACTAATTCATTACCATATAATGACTAATTCATTACCATATAATGACTAATTCATTACCATAAAATGACTAATTCATTACCATATAATGACTAATTCATTACCATATAATGACTAATTCATTACCATATAATGACTAATTCATTACCATAAAATGACTAATTCATTACCATATAATGACTAATCTCATCCATACACAGTACATTATCCTAATTTTAAAAGTCCTATGATTAACTGATGAATATACTTTACACATTGAGTAGAATACATTTTTACATCCAAATTCATCTTTTCCATCACATGAAGATTTGTTGTTTATATGTATTGTATCCAATTCATTATCAAATATTAGTATATCCCCTAAGGGAACAAGACTGAGAGTTCAAAATCTCCTTGGTGACAAAACTGAGGGTCAGACTGAGTTTTAAAAAAAACAAAACTTTGGTTTCAAAATTGGGGGTCAAATTAAAAATATGGGGCTCTCAGAAGCATAAATGATGGCAAATGAAATACTGGATATAGGATAATCTCATTTGTATGAAAGAACATATCCAACCAGTAATATCAAAAGTGATATGATTAACTGAAGAACACACTTTGCATACTAAATTGAGTAATCTGGCAACAACGGAGGGTAAACCAATACTCGTTCCTTCTCAAAATGACAACATCAAATATAATCAATATTTTCCATAGTTACTTTACATGATGCTGGTACTACAGACAGTCTGGCATTTGTTAACCAATTTCTACTTATCAACAAGCAAAGTTATAATTATACCATTTTTTGAAGAGTAATATCGTGGCTAAAATGATCTATTCAAGGTTGACAAATTTGTCTTACTTCTCAAAACAGCAATGATGCTAAAATGAAACACTAGCACATGTATAATGATCTTGTAAACAAATATTCCAAATGAAAAAATTATAATTACTTTGCCTGGCTTACCCCTGCAAATAAATGAGAAATCAGAATTAATGAACCACTCCAAATAATCATAATGGATGTTATTCCTTGATAGTCTCATCCGGATCCATGAAATGCAAAAGAACGGTGTAAAATCGAGGCTTCACAATATATTCAGCTGAACAATTACTTCCCAAGGTGCCATCACACTAATAAATCTTAATATTTGGAATGCATTTAACACACCACACAAAGCAATGTACATGTACTTCAAATTCTACAGACATATCTTTTCTAATAAAACCTCAACTTCAGGTTTATCAGATTTTGTTGCTGTTGATAATCTCACTATTTTTTCAAGCATCATTCAAGCATAAAAAACTACAGTAGTGTCAAACTGATGAAAGGCAATGAAATAGATCAGGTCCATTTTGTTCCTCATTTATGGGTCACAGGCTGTTACAGACAATGACTTCAGGTGTGGATCTTACATTAGCATTTACCTGAACAGAAATGAAGCTTTGCTAGATTTCCAGTCTGATGGTTCAGAAGAAAAGGATCTACTCTGTGCCAAGATACCTTGTCCTGAATATGGTTAAAAAAAAAACCACTACATTTTGATATGTCAAAAAAAAACCTCAGCTACATGGTGTCAAGTTCATACATATGTCATATGACATCTTCTCCACGTTTTTATGTAAATCATTTTCAATGTGATGGAGAGCATCCATTAAATCTAACAATACATTCATCTCTACTGCTACCTGTCAATATTAATCCCATGATGGATGCTGTCCTGAGCTTGACCTGTCCAAAAGAGGTTTTCAAGCAGCCAACACCATACTAACATGAGCATCCAGTCAGGAGGAAAAGCAACAAGATTTTTAAGAACCCCACTAAAGTGGCCATACTAAATGTTTGCAAGGTACTATTTTCATTTTTATACCAACTTGACCATGAGATAAATGTGTGTGTGTGTGTGTACAATTGTGTGGCAATCCTCCAAGTAGATTTTAGTAATAGCAACAAATTTGTGCTAAAAGATGAATGTAGTGCAGACAATTTCAGGTAGTACAAGTAGACCAAAGTAGAGTGAAAACCTTGTTGGTATGAACATTCATTCAGGAGTAGTGGTAACAAGATTTTCAAGATGGCTGATTTGGTGGCCATATTGGATGTCATATCTGCACAAATCTCATTCAAGCTCAACATCATAAGAAGTCATTTCAGTGAAAATTCCATTATCAAAATGACTTTTTTGTTTAGAAGGATCTTAAAGACTGATGATGTTGCAGTTATATCTGATGTCAAATCAGAACCACTTTTATTTATTACTAATTAGACATGATCATAAGTTATTTAGCAGAAACCCAGGAGTGATACCAAAATTTTCAAGATGACCATTGTGATGACTATATTGGACGTCAGACCATACATTATTATTTAGGACCAACCCTGGAATGAATCTCTGTCTGGCAATCCTCCAAGTTATTTACGAGGAGTAGTGGTAACAAACTTGTGCTGAAGGATGGATGGGCAATGGACCATGACATAACTTGCAAAAGGATAGATGGGCAATGGACCATGACATAACTTGCAAAAGGATAGATGGGCAATAGACCATGACATAACTTGCAAAAGGATAGATGGGCAATGGCCCATGACATAACTTGCAAAAGGATGGATGGATGAAGGACCATGACATAACTTGCAAAAGGATGGATGGATGAAGGACCATGATATAACTTGCAAAAGGATGGATGGATGAAGGACCATGACATAACTTGCAAAAGGATGGATAGATGAAGGACCATAACATAACTTGCAAAAGAATGGATGGATGAAGGACCAAGACATAACTTGCAAAAGGATGGATGACCAATAGACCATGAAATAACTTATGTAAGGATGGATGGACAATAGACCATGACATAACTTACATAAGCTCTTCTAGTCCATAGCCAGGTAGAAACATTTTTGCAGACTCATAATTGTCATTTACAGGTGTAATTAGTTGTTATTTTTGTAGGGTTTAATAAGCATTTTTCAGCACAAGATTAACTATACATGGCAGACAGCATAACTGGTGGTGGAAGAACCCTGGAAAACCCCAGGAAGAACCACTAACCCACAAGAAGCTACTGGCAAGCTTTCTCATATACCCAAATTAGCCTAGACTTGAACCCATGCAGACAGAGCTGATATGGCAGTGATATGGAATAGTGAGAGATTCAGACTACTTGGCCCCTTAGGGCCCCAGGTGTAATTAGATGATTGAGTTCAATGTTTTCAATGCTGCTAGTAGAGGCCTTTAAGTACTGAATAAAAGATAGATTTTGTACTCTTACTAACTGCTCCAGTGGCCTAGTGGTTAGAGCATCTGCCTCAGATGCAGGAGGTTGTGGGTTCAAACCCTGGTCAAGTCATACCCGAGACTTTAAAAAATGGTACTAACAGCTGTCTTGCTTGGTGCTCAGCATTAAGAGGTTAGTGTTAGGATTGGTTAGCCTGGTGTCAGGATAATGTGACTGGGTGGGACATCATGCCACATGTCTGAGGCATGATGCCACAGTGCTAGATATCAATATAAACTGCAATACTGAAGACAGCGTAGCAATATGACTGAAAAATTGTTAAAGCTACATTAAAAATCTAAATCACACACACACACACACACTCTTATTAACAATGATGAAGATCTGCATTTGATCCCAATACACATAAAAGCAACAAGTACAGCTAAAATTGGTATTCATTGCACCTCTACCTACTAGACAATCGGACTATAAAACCTGGTCAGACACAAAGCTATCTGCTTGTCCAGTTTGAAATTACCAGTTTTTATAACAATGATCACTCAACAGTAAATAACATTTTGTAACCAAATATCAACACAACTTATTTACTTAATTCATCTATAAATGATAAATGCAAGATTTAATCAAAATTAGGATTTTAATGCACTACCAGCCTTTCCTCTCATACATAAATGTCAAGCTTGTGCCAAATTAATTAGAAAAAATAAATTTAATAAAGGTATACTGTATGCTATTAAATTGTATTGAATTTTCTGGAGTGTTTTTTTTATAACTTATATTGCATATGGCTGATCATGCAAAGCATAGAATACAGTTTTGTATCTTGAATTAGTTATCTCCCCATCCATTACATAACGATATGGTACACATAATTAGATGAGTGTTAAGTTATTCTTCATCATCACATATCAACATAGAGTTATAAACGGGTAATTGTCTTGAAGCACAAAGACAAAGATGCTATGCATGATGTGGAGGA
Source organism: Potamilus streckersoni (assembly GCA_016746295.1). NCBI lineage: Eukaryota > Metazoa > Mollusca > Bivalvia > Unionida > Unionidae > Potamilus > Potamilus streckersoni. The sequence continues at coordinate 384,164 of JAEAOA010001170.1, forward strand.
ATTTTGAATACAAGTACAAACTTAGTACATGTATATATGTCTAAGAATAGTGACTTGAGTGTCAGGATTTGTTCCTATGTCTCCTCTATTGCCAATCACTGTTTTGCAATACTCTCTCATCAGTGCCAGAAAGCAAACACTAGACCAGACAATTGCAGAAAATGTTGTCCTGCTATACATATTTTGAAATACTGCCATACGTCCCACAGTATATTTCAGTTATATTAATCACAATCATTATAATGATCGTCAGGAGATGCCCAACACTTATTTTTAATAAATATGTCAATAGCTGTAAAAAATATCTTACTCTGATTAAAAGCGGAAAAGCACCACCATATTATATTCATTATGTTCTTTAGAAAAAATAAAATTAATTACCTTGAATTAAAAACTAAAAGAAACGAAAATATCTTAGTTTAAACGAAAATGGCAGCCACTGCTCCCCCAAGTGAAAATTAATAGGGCAGTAGATGAATTTGCTGTATGGTAAAATGTGTATACAATGTAATCTATACACTTAACTAAAGTGGGACAATTAAGTGTACTCTATATCTGACAAAGATACTGAGCTGACATTAGAGAGCTTGCTGAGAAAAAATAGAAAATGCAAACATCTCACCTCTGTCTGCAAGGGTTCAAGTCTAGGATTCATCGAATGTGGATATGTGAGAAAGTTTGCCAGTAGCTTCTTGTGGGTCAGTGGTTCTTTCCGGTGATTTCCCGGTTTCTTCCTCCACCATTAATACTGGCTGCTATGAATAGCCTATCGTGTGCTGAAAAATGGCGTTAAGCCCAACAACAACAACAACTCTATATATGACAAAGATACTGAGCTGACATTAGAGAGCTTGCTGAGAAAAATAGAAAATGCAAACATGGAAGCCTACACTTTACTACCTACATTACTGACACAGTTGGATTTTGTCTGAATATTATTCACAATATCCCATTTGTCCACCATCTTTGCATATGATACATATGTACTACTGAAAAATACCTAAGTAAACTGGAAATACCACACACTTCTGTGGTCACAATTGGCCTTTCATTAGGTATTAGACAGGGAATGGGAATATTATGCAAGATTGTCTCCCCTATAAGAGGTACAACAACTTTCAATAAAAGCATTAACACCTGATGAGACTATCAAGTAAATAATCCCCATACAAATTGGTTTTTAATCTGGAGCCAGTTTATTTTAGTTGGTAACTGAACTGTGACTATGCTACACGTGGTTACCCAAAGTTAATACAGGAATTCACTTGTCCTGGCCCTTTGGGCTATGGTTTTATCATCCACTTATAAGTGTCTCTTTTGTAAAATTACCATTATGCAGAAATTGACACCTGTTTTGACTTGAAGAGTGTCCAGTGCTTTCCCGGTATATCAAAAAGGTTAAATTTTACAGAACATATTAATTTTGTAGAAATAATATATTCCTTATGAATTTTATACAGTGATAATTCTAATAAAATACTGAATTTGGTGGCATATTAGTATTTGAAGTACTAGCCATGAAAAGCTAGGTTTATAAAATTTAAAAATTCTCATTAGCATGTTTATAATATCGGACCAAATAAATGTAATTTGTTAACATGTACTGACATGAGCTTTATCTATCAATGCAAATTCATCCCTTTTGCTGTAGATATTGTATTTCACAATCTTGTGGATATTGTATAATGAATGTGCTTCTTAAGTCATGACCCACACTTAACTCCACCCCACTCCTCTAATATTTTATTACTATGCCTGATCTACATGATGATTTCTTCTGGTTTGGTCGAGTAGAATCTGTAGTTTGCAAACATTACATCTATGGCATACCATACTTTCATGTAATTTATTATTTCTTTTTCAATATTAAATCTTTTGCACACAAAAAAATTTCTTTCACTACTTCTGGCTATTATTTTACAATATCTCCTACTGAAATGCCAATATTAAGGAGACAATATATATTCTCCACAAACAAGTTTTTGCCCTTTGACAATATGATCTTGCTTATAGCTATAGATTTTATCAATAGACAATTTAATGTTCAAGATCAAAACAACTCAGTATGACATTTATATATCAATTTCACTTAATTATTGTGTAAAAATTCCTTTTGAATATGATATTACAAAAGCAGCTGACTGACTCTGAATATTGTTGATCTGGATCATGTAATGACTGACTCTGAATATTGTTGATCTGGATCATGTAATGACTGAATATTGTTGATCTGGATCATGTAAGGACTGACTCTGAATATTGTTGATCTGGATCATGTAAGAACCGACTCTGAATATTGTTGATCTGGATCATGTAAGGACTGACTCTGAATATTGTTGATCTGGATCCTGTAATGACTGACTCTGAATATTGTTGATCTGGATCATGTAAGGACTGACTCTGAATCTTGTTGATCTGGATCCTGTAATGACTGACTCTGAATATTGTTGATCTGGATCATGTAATGACTCTGAATATTGTTGATCTGGATCATGTAATGACTGAATATTGTTAATCTGGATCATGTAAGGACTGACTCTAAATATGGTTGATCTGGATCATGTAATGACTCTGAATATTGTTGATCTGGATCCTGTAATGACTGACTCTGAATATTGTTGATCTGGATCATGTACTAACTGATGCTAACCATCTCAAACATTACAAGGTTTTCCATTTAATCTAAAGGTTACATGTACAATTGTATAAAACATGACATTTCTTATTATTTTCTAGGTAGATCAAACAATTCAAGCCTGAGGTAAGAAAGCCCCAATTATGTTTCTATTCTATATACAAATCAAAAAATGTAAGTATTTTTATCTTGCACTGCCAATTTCATTTTTCAAAGCAGCTCAGTCACCTTTCTTCAAAACTGGAATAGTTTACTGTAATTTATACAGACATAATGCACAAATAATGCTAAAAAATTCAATCTATTTTTATATATTCATCTGAGTAAACTAACACCTTGTGAAATTTTTTTTAAATTTTATACCTGCTCTGTATATGAAAATGCTTTTGTTAGATTTACAAAGAATTTATTTGTATGCTAATTATATTATTAGTTCTAAAAACTGCTAATAAACTAAACAAGGAAACTAGGGTAATATCAATGTTAAATTCTTTATTCTGCTTATTTTGAGGTCCTTATATTAATTATAAAAAGAAAATGATAACAAAAAATGATGGTTTCTGTATTTTACTTATTTGTACTCTATACTGTAATGAATGAAAGCTAATTTAAATACAATACTGTCTAATATCACTAAAAGACAGTTAAACCAGTCTGTTGCATAGAAAAATTTCTTTTTTTTTCCAAAAATATTAATTTAAAGCATAACTTTATCTTCTATATTGTAAGTAGTGAAATGTAAATTTTAATTAAAAAAATTCTAAATGATCATATTTATTTTCTTCTGATATGGGACTGAGATTCACAAACGAGCCATCTAATGTAAATTTAAAATCTGAAATTCTGCCTTTTACATTCCCTTACTATATGTGCAGACACTATAATAACTACTAAAATAAATCTGGCATGCATATTCCATCACTTTTCTTATATTTCATATCCCAAACCAAAAATCTTTGCAAATAGCTTGCCACAAGCTTGCGGCAAGCATGTATCATAAAAATAAGCTTGCAAAAAACATTTGTCACCTTGTGCAAGCTTGCACAAGCATCGCACCATGTCTGGTCATTTGCTTACCAGCATCTGCAAATTTGCACAAGTTTGCATGATTTGCAGGCTTATAAAAAAAAGGCACAAGCTTCCACATATTTCCAAACTCAATTTCTGAGAATTTTGTTTTCAATACAAGATATATGCGTATAAACTGCAATGGTTGATAAATAATTGAATAATTTTATGCTAAAGGTGACCTCAGTAATTTTATATTGTAGATTATTTCATTTTCAGCAATTACATTTTGTTATAGTTAATATTACCAAGTTTACATATTTTAATGTGATAAATATCAAAACTTAATAATAATAATAATAATAATAATAATAATAATAATAATAATAATAATAATAATAATAATAATAATAATAATAATAATAATTTCTTTATTTACAAATGCAGGATAAGTAAAGATTATGATTTTAATTCCTGTTATACATTTTTATACAATGTCGATGCTCAAAAAATAAGAATTTTTTAACAAAAAAAGGGGAGCCATTATTGATAAAATTCTATTGTTCTGAAGCTTGTGCTTCTCATCATGTATGTGTCCTGTAGTTTTTACTGCAAATGTTGTGAATTGTATTATTATTATCATTATTATTATTATTATTATTATTATTATTATTATTATTATTATTTTATTATTATTATTATTATTTTATTATTATTATTATTATTATTATTATTATTATTATTATTATTATTATTATTATTATTATTATTATTATTATCTGCTGCCAGGAAAAGAAAATCATTGGCATTTTTTTTCATACTAAATAAAAGCTTAAAATGCATATAATTATTGCTTTCAGAGAGAGAGAAATAGACAGACAGACAGATAGACAGACAGACCCATCCCTATCTGCCAGCATTCTATAAAGAATTAGGGTACAGGAGTTTTGCTTTTCTAAAGAAAAAAAAGTCAAATAATAAAATCATGCATGATAAAATGTGGTTTTCTGTGACAGGTCTAATTTGGCCTTGAGACATCAATGGCAGCTACTTTCCTTGAGACTGGTTAACAAATTGAAATCTACACATAACATATCTGAGTCAAGAAAATAAAAGTCAGCCTTAAAGAGGCTCCATTTTTAAAGTTAGACCTCACAATTTAGCTCAGAAAATTAGTAGCAATACATGTACAACAACTGATCACAGAATCCGAGTGATAATTTAAAAAAATGGAGTCATCACATTCATGAGAAAAATCAAACATTTTTTATTTTGACAATTTATTGAACTGCAGTTTTACGGATGATTATACTGTATTATGGTACATGTATTATTGATGTACAGTGTTTGCTTACAATATATTAAATGTCAAAAGGTAACATAATCTTCTTCCACATAATCACTGAGATGAGAACTTGTAGATCATTATTATTTAATGCTGCACACATAATGCTGCACCAGTCAAAAACTGCAGATTCTGATACATTGTTGTTAGTTATCAAAAACAGGTTGATGACTTTTGAAATTACATGCAAGCATCTTAATATAATTTAGGGACATTTTTGTTCTTGCATATCAAATTTGGCAATTACCCACTTGCAATTAACTTTAACTGAGAGAAGTTCAGAGGTTACTGCACTTATCTATTTCAAAGATCTCAACATATCGACTGAGTAATTTCATTGCATTCTTCTGCTTAAAGATGTAAAACACCAATCATTTGGCAGATGTCATATCCCATTCAAAATAGATAGTAAAACTAATATTTATTATCTCTTTAAATGATGGCCAACTTGTGTAACACTTATAAAAGTTTTTATAACTTGTGAAACATTTCTCTAATGTTGAACTTAAATGCATTTGCCACACAGGTAAATAGACAAATATTTTGACTAGGTTTCTGTGAGTAGTAGGAGAAAGTAAGAATCCGAGCTCAACAACCCCCTCCAGACCTCCAAACAAATACAAAATACCTAGGTAACGTAATAGAAAACCTATTGCAATCAATAATTGCGTTAAGAATCCGAGCTCAACAAATACAAAATACCTAGGTAACGTAATAGAAAACCTATTGCAATCAATAATTGCGTTAAGAATCCGAGCTCAACAACCCCTCTAGACCTCCAAACAAATACAATAGAACACCTGTTGCAAAATATCTAGGTAACAGGTAAAATTTAATTACGTGATCTTCCAGAATAAGCAGAATGATATGTCAGACTCAATTTTCCAAATCATTACGATTTAGCAGAGCGTGGCGATTGTGGACTAAATTACGCATTAGAATTCCAGTAAGGTAAGTGGTATTATATAAAATTTTATGTTATATCATACTTCTTTTGATAATCTTTCTCATATTTGCTGATCCTCATGGGTAGAATATCTGTTAACATGTTGTCAATAATACGAAATTCACGTATTAAATCGTCCATACTATATTTTACTCCTCGTAGGTAAGATCTTATTTGATCAAGTAGTTTTTTGTAAGTTATAATTGATGTTAAGCAGCCGTGCTTTTTTATCAAAATTTTAGGTTCAACTTTTTTACAAGCTGCTGTAAGAGAAACACCAACACCGGATATGATTAACAAAAACGGGTTTAATGATATACCACTTGAAATTATGCCAGAACTAGTCATTAACAAGGGTAGATATGATATTACTCGAAGTATTTTGTTATAATATTTGTAGCATTTTTTAACGCACCAAAGTTTTTTATGATAATATTTGTAGTATTGTATTAGTGCGTCAACATCCTGTCCTGGAATATCTTTTGAAATATGATTGAAATCAACTATACTTTTTTTCATTATAATATTTGTTCATATAATCTCAGGCTTGATTAAGTAACTAGTTGAGGTGTTTCAGCCACAAATTCCAGACAATACCAATATGACACAGCAGTTAATTTTTTGTCATCTGCTATTAGCATAAAAGTTTCTTCAACATCTTTGTTTAACACAATAGACACAGTTCCAGAGAAATTATCAGTCGAGTGACGCCATGGAAATAATGTAAATATATTAAACTTTGCACTGCTCAACACGGACAATCTATACACACCAGTGACCTCTGCAGTATGTTTGAGAGTGTTATTTTGCGGAGACCAAGTAGACATTCCAGAAGCAACAGTATAGACAATATTTTTAATCTGCTTGTGAGGAATTTTAATCATACTCGTTTTCTCAACAATACTAGGAATTCCACTAATAATATCGTTGAGTTTTGTGTTAATATTATCGAGTGTAATATCAACAGATGGCGGACTTCCAAAAAATTCGTTATTGGTTTTGTTTATGTTTCTGCGAAAATTTAAAAACGTGGTGATGTGATTAGTAAAATCAGTTTTGAACTTGGTGATTTCATTGTTGATATCATCAACATATTTCTTTGTTACAGCATCAAAATCAGATTCTGGTGTTCTAAGATTATTGATGCCATTATTGTTCATGTTGAGAAATGCACGCATTATACCGCCACGCACCGACACGTACTTTGATTCCTGATCATCAACATATTTCTTAGTAGCAGCGTCATTATCCTCAGTTGGGTTTCCAAGGTATGTGATCTTGTTCTGGTTCATAACAATGTTTCCCGTAAATAAATCACCTGCTTTTCTAACATAATCGTTAACTGACCTACCCGAATCTTCTATCTTACCTTGATTGTTAAAAGTAACAATATTATTAGCAACTGCAGTAGGATTTCGTACTAGTACATCTGATAGTTGTACATTACTCGTCTTTAATCGTCCTTGTTTGTCCTGGAAAACTACAACTTCATTTGGATCTACACTTGCAACGTTTAACAAATTGTTGATTTCATTTTTGAGCTTATCAAGAGTCGCATACTTGGATAAGTCACCCTGGTAACCTTCTGTTAATAAATCTACTGCTAATGTTCCAAATTTTGTATAGTAGCTCATTATACATACCGTTCTACACAAAATTGTTGGATTAATATAACATAAAATTATACGATGGCGAAGATAATAAACTTTGACACCGAGCGATTGGTGAAGCATAAACATAACAATGAACTTCCAGACTGTCATTATCTTATTGTTGGGCGAACTGGATCTGGTAAAACAAATTTGTTATTAAATCTTTTACTCAATAATAACTTTAACTATGATAAGGTGTATATTTACACCATCAACCCCCAACAAGACAAATACAAATTACTAAACGAGTATAATGATAAACTTCGTGATGAACTTGGCATTGGTGATGATATATTTTTGATAAAACAACCAGAAGAACTCGTTCCAGTGAATGAACTCGATTCGTCAGAGCATAAGATAATCGTCTTTGATGATATTCCGCTAAACAATGAGGAAATGAACAAGATTAGATCATATTTTTCACTATCACGTAATAAAAGATGCAATTCTGTTTATCTTGCCCAAGGTTTTTATAATGTTGATAGGTTTATTAGGCGAAATACGGGTTGTTTCATATTATTTCCCGGACTAGATAATGTGGATGTGAGAAATATTGCAAACGAACAATGTGGTGATGTTACAAAAGATAGATTTATCGAATTATATCATCGAGCAACTAAAGATCGATATAGTTTCTTTTTATTTGACAAGCTAGCGCGTGATCCAACCAAGATGTTTCGTTGTTGCCTTGAGACGTTTCTATGATATAATTTTGTAAAGCGTATAAAAATAATGGACAAACATCAACAGAAAATCGAATTACTAAAAAAGTTTCTCGAAACTCGAGCGGCTTTTAAGAAAAAGGTGGAAGAAGCTCGACGTGGACAATTGACTGCTACAGAAACAACAGCTACGATTTTCAGACCAATAACTGAAGCAATATTAGGTAAACAACCTGAAACTAAACCACTATCAGAAGAAGAACTGAAACAACTGAAAGAAAAAGGTTTGGTTGGAATTGTTAAAGAACAACAAGAAGCAGCTGCTGCAAAAATCATTACTAGATCTGATGAAGACAAAAGAAAACTAGCTGAGTCACTTACAGCAAATATAGCTGATCCTGCTGCTAGACAAGCTGAAACAGATCGATTGATAAACAATCCGCTAGAACTTGAGAGAAGATTAGCAGAGTTAACAACGCAAGGAATAACAAATATTATAACAAATCTATCAGGAGAAATAAAAGATATCAAAGAGGAGCAAAAAAGAGTTGGTGAGGCTACTGTAAAGTTTATGGATGTTGAACAGCAAAGATTTTATTATATAAAAAGAGCAAATTATGAGATAGAAGAAAATGAGTATGATAATTTTTTAAAGAAAGAAAATATTAAAGATATTGATAATATAGAAAAGTGGAATGATGGAGAATATCAAACATTGATCTATAGATTAAATGAGATAATAAGAGATGGAGCTGCTGCTAAAGATGAATTAAACACGGTTACAGAGATTAATAATATGATTTCACTTTCTGAAAGAATGAGAAACGGTGTTATTGCTTCAATATTTGGAAGAACAGCAGAAAATAGTAGAGCAAAACCTTTTGGTAGTGGGTGGAGTTTTAGAAGGAAATTTTTTACTTTTGATAAAATTCGTGTAAAAAAAACAGGAAAAGGAGTTAAAGTTTTTACATCAAACGCAGACATAGTCGATCGGCTAATGCTGTTGATATCCTCTAAAGAAGCTGGTAATGAAAGTGTAGAGATTGATAACGAAATTATTGATATACTTGATCATCTAAGATCGAGTGGATTACTAACATCATCCGAGTACGAAATTTTACACCGCGATCTTATCTAAAATATTAGTATAATGCAAACAACATTATTGCTTGATTCATCACAAATAACAGGAAACAGCGCGAATTTTACAGTAAATTACAACCCACCAATAGAACTAGATCCTGCAAAACAGTATGAGATTGGATTAATTTCTTGTACTTGCTGGAACGCCATGCCGAATATTAAAACTGGGATTAATGATGAAATTTTAATCGTTAATGTTAAACAATCTCCAACATCACAAAAAGAGTTTATTGATATACAATACAAACTACAAATTCCACAAGGAGCTTATAACATTACTGATCTAAACAGAACAATAAAAGAGCTTCTAACAAAAGCTGGTGGGAATGCTGATAATTTCGAATTAGCGGCGAATTATAACACCTTACGAGCTAGGATAACAGTGAAAAGAAATATGAAAGTCCTCTTTGAAGAAAGAAGTTTTGGAAAGATGTTAGGTTTTACTAGAGTTTTATACTATACCACCGGTGAAGATAAATCTTTGACATTTGATGGAGAACTACCAGTAGATATCACAGAAGTAAATACAATACTCATCAATTGCTCTATCGCATCTGGATCTTATACGTCAAAAGGCAACCGCGGGCAAACGATCTACAGTTTCTCACCAGAAGTCCCACCGGGTTCTCTCATGCAAATCACTCCGCGACAGATTATCTACTATCCAATAACACCGGAGAATCAAATTACAAGCATTACAATGCAACTCACAGACCAATCTGGACGACAAATAGACGTGAACAACGAGATAGTCACGTATTACTTACACCTACGCACTGCCTAGGCATGTGATTTTGTGTACATAATTTTATAAAATGAGACGAAGAAAAGTTTATCGAAGAAAAATTGTAGGTGGATTTTTTGGAAATATATTTACAACAATTGCAGAGAATATTCCAGGAATCGCGCGTAAAGTAGCGCCCATTGCACTTGACGCCGGTAAAGCTTTCGCTACAGGGGCGGCATCTTCAGCAGGCACTGCAGTAGGGCAAAAGATTGCTGATAAGATTAAAGGACCTTCAACAACACCTACGGTGTCGGAAATAAAACGAGTAATATCAGATATTGCGCCAACAGAAGAAACAAAACGAGCTATGATAGCTACAACAAAAAAATTATTGTCGCCGAGTGGTGAAGAAATAGTACGTAAACTTGTAAAGAAAACAGCGCCGATGACCCCTGCTGCCTTTTAATTTTGTGTAACGATTATAAAATAAATGTCAGCTAAAAACTATCTCGACTTTGCAGAAGAAATTGATACTGACGATGCTGTAACAGAATTAGAGTATGTCGAGTATCTCGATGAGAACTCGAACGAACCGAATAAAACCGGAGTTAGAACTTTTAACACAAGAGACGAGGACGTGTTTCTACTACCCCATAAGGCAATGTTAGAAGTGCGTGGCCGAATATTAACTGCAGCAGGTGGTGATATTGCAGCTGATGCAGAAATCGCTCTCGTCAATAATGGTTGGAGCTTGTTTAAGAGTGCACGATACCAACTGGCCAATCAAACCGTAGAAGATATTTCGATGCACTTACCCATAGCGAGTACAATACTAAACATCGTTTCGTTTAGCGATGACTATTCCAGATCAATAGCCACAAATATGATGTGGTTCAAAGATACTGGACTAGGGACAATTGTGTCGAACGAGTTTATTTCACGTGGTGTTATTATACACGGAGCTGATGCCGCTGCAGATGTTGTAATTGTAAGAAATTTTCTTATTGCTAATGCTAACAATTTTGGTATAGCCGCACCAGGTGCAGCTGCTGATGCAAACGCCACAAGAGTTTCACTTATTGCTGCTTGTCGTAATCTTGGTATAACTCCACCAGCGGCAGGCGCAGATGGTGTTGCAATGTTAAATTTTATAAACGATGTTATTAGTGTACGTAACATAAGATATAACGAGGGATTTATCAAACGAAAAGCATTTGCCGCGGAATCTCGCCAAATAACGATGATGCTTCCGTTAAGTACAATCTTTGGATTTTGCCGTGATTATAACAAAGTGTTTCGAGGAATAAAACATACGCTTATATTAGATCGAGCTGATCAAAACGATTGTATAATACGCGCCGGTGGAGTGGCTGAGGGCCGATTTTCTATTACAAGATTAGCACTGTGGATGCCTCGGGTTGTCCCTTCATTAGCTAAAATGATGGAGCTCGAATCTTTACTAGCCACCTTTACAAAAAAGATACACTTCCAACAGAACAGGATTTATCAAACAGCCATTCCCAATGCGACTGATTACACGTGGCGTGTAACGACCACGCCCAGCGAACAACTACCGCGACACTTGTTCGTCGTATTTCAACGACAAGCACGTCGTAACCATCAGGAAATGAACAACTCCGTATTCGATAACCCAGACGTTAGACGAATATTTGTGAGAGTAAATTCCAAACAGTATCCCGAACGTGCAATCGAATGTAATTTTGCCATAGACGCCAACAGAAACATCTCTCGGCCGTACATGTATCTTATGGAAGCAATGCAAAAATATCAGAACGCGGACAGTGGATCTCAAATATCAATAGATGAGTTTCGAACGCTCTATCCCATCTTTTACTTCGACGTATCAAAACATTTGGAGCGTGTTGTGGGATCGACTGCAGATATTGAGGTCACGTGGACACTGGGAGCTGTGCCAGCTGAACAGTATAACGTATACGCGCTATTGGTTAGTGATCGATTTCTGACCATCGATTCAATCAAAGGAAGAATGACAGTACAAGTTTAATCTAACAACTTGGATATAACATTATGAAAACCAAATACACAACTCGAGAAATATACCTAACATCTGGTCAAGTTGAAAAATTATCAGCAGCTGTTGCTAAACGCAGCTCTGTTTCTTTGATGATCTCTCCGGAAACTTCAAATAAAATTGCAGTAAAAGTCATGCTAACGCAACAACAAATCAATAAACTCGACAAAGGAAAACCATTTGTGTTGAAATTATCTGTTTCTCAGGTAACTGCAATGTCAAAAGAAGGTGGATTTTTTGGACCAGCGTTATCAATAATAGCTAGCAAAGTTTTACCAGTACTTGGTACACTTGGACTTGCGGCTGCGTCAGGAGCAGTCTCTGGCGCAACAAAGAAAGCAGTCGAAGGTCGTGGTATCAAACAAATCTATCGGCAGTGACATAGTCACTCAGTTTTATGTAATAGTATAAAATAAAATGCCAACGAAAAAAACAAAATCATCGAAAAAAAAGAAAACAACAAAACGCAAACAAACAAAACAAGGAGGAATTATTCCTTTCGCTCCACTTTTGGCGGGACTAGCGGGAAGTCTGCTGCCAAACTTACTAGGAATCGGACGCGGATTAACTCTACCAGGGACCAGACGTTATTGAGCAATTTTGACATCATTGAAAAATTGAAGGACGTTGTTGGATTTCGAGGAGTATTTTCCAAGGATGAACTCGATGACGTACCAACAGGCGGTTCTTGTGTTGTAAATATTGAAAACTTCAATGATGGCTCTGGCACCCACTGGGTTGCTGTCCACGATAACAATTATTTTGATTCGTTCGGACTTCCTCCAAGCGATCTCATAAAAAAATATATTTTTAAAAAATTTGATAAAATAAATTATTCGTCTAATCAACTACAGCCGATTGGAACATCAGCTTGTGGTTATTATTGTATCATGTTTGTCAGACAAATGCACCAGAGTAAAAACTCTGGGAGTAAAAACTCTGGGAGTAAAAACTCTGGAAGTAAAAACTTTTTGAAGTTTATTTTACAATTTGATGAGCTTCCTTCTCATGCGAATGATAAGATTGCAATCAATTTTATCTAAACTCCTTGATATAATAATGTCAACATACTGTCTCAAATGCAAAACTAAAACAGAGAACAAGGATGAGATGACGGAAAAAACGAAAAATAATAGAATGATGTTAAAAAGTATTTGTGCAATCTGTGGTAGAAAGAAAAGTATGTTTTTGAAAAAACAAGTAGGATCTAGCGTTGATAGAGTTATCTTGATCGACGATTAATCTTATGAAACAAAATAAAATAAAATGAAATGCAATTGTGATTGTGACAAAGATCTTTGCATAGAACAAGATAAAATCATTACGTACTGTCAACGTTGTAACAACAGAGAAATAATAGGGTTAGGTATAGATATACATAAAATTATTGGAAAATTACCAAAACCAAAAGGCGGTTGGACTTTGCCTGGTCATCGTTATACAGGTCCTTACAATCCGCTAGATCAACAACTAGATGAAAACGACAATCCATTGCCAGGACAAGAGCCTTATAATCAAGTGGATGCAATAGCAATGCGTCATGATATCTGTTATCGTGATCATGAAAACTCGAAAGCAGATTGTGATAAAGTAATGTTAGACGAATTACATGATATGGAGCCAACAAATCTACGAGAACGTTTTGATAGAAGATTTGTTCAAGGAATGATAGGAGCAAAATATAAACTCGGACTCGGAAAAGAATTATACGATGATCTTGCAGTCGAACTACACAGACCTAAAAAAAAAAGTTTCCGAGACGCAAAGTTGTTGCAAACGCTGTAGATGATATCTGGGCAATAGATTTGGTAGATGTATCCAATCTGGCTCAGTTTAACGTTGGCGCTGATGGCGCTCCAAAGAAGTATTTGTTTAACGTTATAGATGTTTTCAGCAAATACGCTTTTAGTGTGCCAGTTTCAGATAAAACAGGAACGTCAATCACTGATGCGCTAAAACAAATAATAACGAGTACTGAAAGAAAACCAAACAAAATCTGGACTGATCATGGAGCAGAGTTTTTTAACAAAAAGTTTGAACAGTTTCTAGAACAAAATAATATTAAAAAATACGTTACAGGAAACGAAGGCAAAAGCGTTGTTGTCGAGAGATTTAATCGCACGCTAAACGAAAAATTACACAAACATATGACAGCTAAAAACACCAACAGGTACATCGATGACCTTTCTCAAATCGTAGGCGAATATAATAACACGAAACATCGAACCATCAAAATGTCACCCAATGACGCTATCAAAAATCCAATATTAGCAAACGAAAACATGTACCGCAGACATAAATTTAAGGTCGGTGATAAAGTTAGAATCTCTTTGACTAAAAAGATATTTGAAAAAGGATTTACTCCAAACTGGAGCGAAGAAGTATTTGTTGTTGATAAAGTACTCTTAACAGTACCTGTAACGTACGCGTTAAAAGATCTGGCAGGTGAACCTATAGTAGGTAGTTTTTACGAACAAGAACTACAAAAAACTGAACAAGATGTTTTCATTATCGAAAAAGTGATTAGGAAAAAAGGAGATAAAAGTTTAGTCAAATGGCGTGGGTATAGTGATAAATTTAACAGTTGGATTCCAACCCGGTCGATTTTATCGACTGCGAAATAATGCTATTATAAATTTCCTCATACTTTCGTTTGATAGATTTGCATTTTACTGGTTTACATAATGATATTAGATATTGTCTGCGATCGTCAGAGATCGTCATAAGATCAAAAATCTTAACAAAGATGAAATCAAATTTTATATTTTTCTGTCGGTCTGGAATTTTGATGTTTAAAAAAGGTCTGATTAACTGCAAAAATACCTGCTGTTCGGTAACGGTAAAATTAAATTTTATAATTTTTTTAGCAATGTGATACTTGACATTATATTTTCCAGTGGTTGGTCTGCTATAATTATATCTGTTAACGACGGTGACTATTTCATCATCATTAGACTCGTTGTTATATAAAATATCATCTTCGTTATAACCAATGGATTTGTCTATCATATCATTAGAGATTGTGGAGACCTTATCGCTAGCAAGTCGTTTCATCATATCCATATTATAATATACTTTTTATCTAATTTGTTGTTATAAGATGACTGACAAGGTCAAATATCACCAAAAAGTTAATATAATAAACTACCACGAACTGACCGAAGCGGTAAGAAAATGCTTGTCAGGTTATAGTTCATATTCCGTTGACGTTATTGTAATGCAAGGTGATTCTCATAAAATATTACTAACAGAAGCAGAAAAAAATAAAATTAATGAAAGTGCAGTAGTGACGCTAAAATTTGATTGCGATGATATTATAGCATTTGCTCATCATTGTTTGACTAAAACCGAATTACAAAATATTATTAATCATCATATCTAAAAATAATACTAGCATCATATTTGTTTGAAAAAGCTGATTTTGTTGCTCCATCAGCTACAAATTTTACTGCTCTGGGATTTATATTATAATATTTCGCCGCAGCTGTAATTGATTTGAATTTGATCTCCTCATCCGTTTCAAGGTTTAACGAAATAACAGGTTTTATTGGGCATCTAAAATTAATACCACCACCTCGTCCTTTTCTCACATTTTCCTGTTGGGTCACTAGCTCCAGATTTTCCAATCGATTGTCTGTTTTTACATTATTGATATGATTAATAACCAGACCATTGGGTATAGATCCGTTGAACACCTCGTAAACAAACCTATGACCAGTATAACAAACTCGATCTGTCGATGTTCCTCTAACAGTCACACTGATATATCCCATATTGCTCATATTATTAAGAACTTTTTTAGTTTTTCTGTTTCTAATAATACCGCGATCGTTAGCCTCGTATAAATCAAAGACCGGATGCGGCTGAAACTCATCTTGTAAGGATAAATTTTCAATATTATCATCAGTGACTTTACCGTTATAATGATATACTCGTTTCCCCTCTGGAATGTCATCGCAAAATAACGTGTAAATAAAATCTTTTCTAAACATCGTAATTCTTTCAGTATTATCTCCCTTTACACTAATCGTATAACCCGCTGGCGTTGCTTTACCAACAGATATTCCAGTAATGATATTAATAACCGAACCAAGTGCATTTCCAGCGTACAGGTTGTACTTTTGGTAAACGTAATATTCCTCTTGCTCACGTGCGCTTGTCAGATTTACTGTCATTATATTATAGGTGATATTTTTATCTCTAATTGTTGTTTAGCGGAGTAAATTATCAATTAGATATTAGACTATAGTATAATAATGTTGAAATTGCGTGATATAGCCAAGAGAAGTCTTATTGGAGAACCTGATAAAATAGCGACTGCTTTTACAGGTTTTGACAATAGTTATCAGTTTGATAATCAAAACGTTTTAGTAAATTTTTCTGAAACAAATCTCTTTCATCTGCTACAGACGACTGTAAAACGTGAGCTTGAAAAACACAAGGGTCTAAGATTGTTAGTGCAATATCACGTTATATTTTCAAAACTACTTGTGACGGAAGAATCTACTAACAAGGAAATTGCAGACCCTTACATCAACGCAAAATCTAGACGTGTTTTACTTGGTAGTGATCTTTTGTCACTATCTAATGAAATACACCAAGAAATTTGGAAAAAAATAGAAGAATTTACCGAATTAGGTTCGGGTTGGAAGTTTGAAATGATCAAGGAAATTTTGTTTCACACGATGAAATATGACGCATTACGCGGTAGTTCGTATATCGACCTGCCACCAAAAATAAAAAATAAACAGTGCTGTATAAACATAAAAAACGTCGATAGCAAATGTTTCCAATGGGCTGTTCTTTCCGCGCTATTTCCAGCAGAAAAAAATGCTGATCGTGTTGAGAAGTATATCAGTCACGTGTCAAGATTAAATTGTGCTGGTATTGACTTTCCAGTGGCAGAAAATCAAATACCAAAGTTTGAAAAGCAAAATAATGTTTCGATTAACGTTTTCGGATTAGATGAAAAAGAAAATGTCTATCCGAGGTATATTTCAGAAAAAGCTTCACAATCGACTATCAATTTACTGTTTTATAAAAATCATTACGTTTGGATCAAAAACTTTAACAGACTAGTTGGAAGACAGTATAATAAAAATAACAACAAAAAGTTCTTTTGTTATCGCTGCTTGCACGGTTGTAGAGACAATGAAACATTACAAAAGCATTTGCAGTACTGTAGTGACGTACAAAGAATAACAATGCCATCTAAAAAAGATAGCGTGTTACAGTTTGTCCATCATAATCATAAACTAAAAATTCCTTTCGTCATATACGTCGATTTCGAATGCTTACTTCAACCTGTACTTGGCGTAGAAAATGATCCTAACCAATCGAGTACAAGAAAAATTCAAAATCATGTTCCATGTGGAGTAGCGTACAAGGTAGTTTGTTGCGCTGATTCGAGGTTATCTAAACCGATCAAATATATCGAGGTAAAAATCCAGCTGTCTGGCTTCTCAAGCAGTTGATTAACGAAGTTGATAATATTACTTATCGTTTGAAAAAAGTAACTCCAATGTTAAAATTAACACCTCAACAAGAATCTGATCACGAGCAAGCGAAAATTTGTTATATTTGTGAAAAAGCTTTTGACCCTGACAACAAAAAAGTACGTGACCATTGCCATTTGACCGGACAGTATCGTGGAGCGGCTCATGACCAGTGTAATTTAAAATTTCACGCTCCAGATTTTATTCCAGTTATTCTTCACAATTTTCGAGGATATGATAGTCACATTATAGTAGAAGCTTTTGGTGATCCTGATATAAAATCTCGTCTAAAACTCGATAACATCATCAAATGCATCCCAAATAATTTTGAAAAGTACATGTCAGTTACGCTAGGTAAATTGCGTTTTATTGACAGCCTGCAGTTTATGGCAGACTCGTTAGATGAGTTAGTAAAAGGTTGTAGTAAATTTAATAACCTAAGAGACTGTTTTGGAGATAAATTTAATCTACTAGCTAAAAAAGGAGTTTTTCCATACAAATATCTCGACGATTGGAGTAAATTTGATGAAACATCTTTACCTGACAAAGACAAATTTTACTCACAACTTAAAAACGAAAATATAACTGATGACGAGTACAAGTATGCACAAGATATTTGGAAAGAGTTTGATTGTGAGACTTTTGGTGATTATCACGATTTGTATTTGAAAACTGACGTGTTATTATTAGCAGATGTTTTTGAAAGTTTTCGAGAAGTGAGTTATAATAATTACGGACTAGATCCTTGCTGGTATTATTCTGCCCCCGGACTGTCATGGGATGCTCTGTTAAAGTTTAGTAAGGTAAGGTTGGAATTACTGACTGACGTTGATATGTTCAATTTTATTGAAAAAGGTATCCGAGGCGGTATTAGCGTGATAACGAAGAAATATGCTGAAGCAAACAACAAATATTTGAAAGAGTATAATCCTGACCTTCCTTCGAAGTATATAGTTTATCTAGATTGCAATAACTTGTACGGGTATTCGATGGCAGAACCAATGCCGTTTGGTGGATTTCATTGGATCACGGCTGATCAATTTCTATCAGAGACAGAAAAAAAGATACCCGACGATGTTTCGTATTTCGTTGAAGTTGATCTCGATTATCCAACTTCGCTACACAAATTGCATAACGATTACCCTTTCTGTGCGGAATCGATGGTTATAGATTATAGTTTGTTATCAGAAGAACAACAAGCGTTAGCATCACCAAGGCAACATTCTATGGTAAAGAAACTAGTACCAAATTTGCTTCATAAACGTAATTATGTTTTGCATTACAAAGCTTTAAAACAAGCAGTCGATGCTGGTCTCGTGTTGAGAAAAGTTCATCGCGTACTAAAATTTAATCAGTCACCGTGGATGAGAGGTTATATTAACTCGAACACTACAAGAAGAGCTGCGGCAAAAACTGATTTTGAGAAAAACTTTTTCAAACTGATGAACAATTCTGTTTTTGGTAAGACGATGGAGAATATTAGGAAACGCGTAAATATCGAACTAGTCAATGATGTCAATCGCAGAAACAAACTTGTGTCAGACGATGATTTTGTGAGCATGAAAATATTTAATGAGAATCTTGTTGCGATACAAAGAAGAAAAACAAATCTAAAACTAAACAAGCCGATCTACGTTGGAGCTTCAGTGTTAGATTTATCAAAGTGGCTGATGTACGATTTTCATTATAATTTTGTTAAAAATCAATGGCCGGCTAGTAGATTATTATTTACTGATACTGATTCGCTCGTATATGAAATCGAATGCGAGGACATCTATCAGGACATGCATGATAATAGATATCTGTTTGATCTTTCTGATTACCCACGTGACAGTAAATTTCATGACGACACAAATAAAAAGGTTATTGGTAAGTTCAAAGATGAAATGAACTCGAGCGCTATCAAATACTTTATCGGATTACGTAGTAAAATGTATGCCGTATTGTTAGACAATAATAAAATAACAAAAAAAGCAAAAGGTCTGCCTCGTGATTTTGTTAAAAAGTTTATAAAATTTGATGACTACAAGTATGCGCTTGATGGCGGTGTTAGTTTTATAAGAGCTATGTCAATTCGGACAAATCATCATAAGCTCGAAACAGATGTCCTTATCAAACGCGGTTTGAGCAATTTTGATGATAAACGTTATTGCGAAAATGGGGTAGATACATTTGCACTTGGGTATTGTCATGATGATAGAGATATATTTGACATTATCTTTGCAAACTAAAATTTTATCTAAACTTTAAAAATAATGTTTGAAAATTTGACAGTAACAAATAGCTACAGTAGCAAAATCAAATATCTAATGATGGACGGCAAACCATTGACAGTTGAAATTAATAATGAAACATCAGGCATATGCTTTAGTGGTACCCGTGACAAGTTAAAACTTTCGCTCATCAGATCTGATGACAGCGAGTATTTTAATTATCTCGAACAATTGTATCAAAAGTTGCTAGCGGAATTTAACAACTTTCACTGTCCGATTAGTCAGCAAAAATACACGAAACTTACAATTGATCTTGATCGGTCAAAGGTGTATTTTATCGACAAAAAATACCCTCTTAACAAATCACAAATAAAAGATTTGTTTGAGTCCCGTCGTTATGTCAGCGGTAAAATAAAGTTTAGCCTCTATCACCATGATAATGAAATATTTTTGATATCTACAGTTGAGACATTAACAGTTGGTAATGAGGTATAATACCACTTACCTTACTGGAATTCTAATGCGTAATTTAGTCCACAATCGCCACGCTCTGCTAAATCGTAATGATTTGGAAAATTGAGTCTGACATATCATTCTGCTTATTCTGGAAGATCACGTAATTAAATTTTACCTGTTACCTAGGTATTTTGCAACAGGTGTTCTATTGTATTTGTTTGGAGGTCTAGAGGGGTTGTTGAGCTCGGATTCTTAACGCAATTATTGATTGCAATAGGTTTTCTATTACGTTACCTAGGTATTTTGTATTTGTTGAGCTCGGATTCTTAACGCAATTATTGATTGCAATAGGTTTTCTATTACGTTACCTAGGTATTTTGTATTTGTTTGGAGGTCTGGAGGGGGTTGTTGAGCTCGGATTCTTACTTTCTCCTACTACTCTGTGAAGCAGTCTGGAAGGTTGTGTGAGATACCTTATGCTGAACAGCATGCCTTTCTGTGAAGCAGTCTGGAAGGTTCCCTTAATACACTGGATATGATCCTACTGTGATTTTCATATTTTGTTAGATTCTATTACTCATGTGACTTCTAATTTGTATATTCAATTGCATACAAGACTAACATGGGTTAGATATCACGTGAGAATTATGTGTGCAAAAAGGTAGCCAATTCTGGTATAGTTGTAATTGTATCTTACATAAAAGTACCCTAGAGTACTTTTACATCTAATATGATTTGTATAAATGGGTAATTAAAGCTAAACTAATACCGCATTTGCAATCTGCACAAAAGGACTTTGCATTCCATAAAGAATCATGATGGTTTCAAATTCAAAACCCTAATATAACCATATTGCTCCAAGTAATTTTACAGTCTGGTAAGTAGAGCATCTGATGTAAATTTGCTGATATGTGCTTCTCAACATACAGTACTGAGAATTAGCAACAGAAGTTTATAACAAGTTCATTTTAAAGCACATTTAAAAAAATGTTTTACTTGAAAGGCTGTTTTAAAACAGGTGTAGTTTTGTAAATGCATGCAAATCTTCTTTACAAATAGTTGAATTTGTTTTATTTATTTCAGATTTATTTAATATATCTCCTTTCTAATTTAAACTGCATAAGATTTTATGATGATCAATATGTTTAAATTGCAATATCATTCTTTATGCAACAGCATTTTTATAGAAATGAACCTTTCATAAACTTGTACAAGTTTGTTTGATACATGCTTGTCCTCATACACTTGCACTAGCTTGTTGTTCATTTTTGCAAAAATGTGACAGCTTGTATATATTCAGAATTGTGAAAGCTTGCAGAAATCTTTTGCAAGCTTGCAATATTTCTTTCATGTGGTTTGTGCAAGCTTGACTTTTTTCAATGCAGACTTATGAAAGCTTGCCTCAAAAGTTCCAAATACCAGCTTGCAAAATAGTTCTCGAACATTTGTGACAAGCTTGCATGAAGAGCTTGCCTTTTCAGTTTGGGATAGTCAAATGATCCTACATTCACTACAGTAAATGCCATTGAGTTATACTAGTATAATTAATTAATCGTTAATACTAAAACACACGATATACTCAGTCCAGATACATGAGAGTGAACATGGCCACAAAACCTGGATATTTAACCCAAAATAATTAAATTCTGAATGGAATCAATGAGGAATGTAATATAAAACCAGCCTTATGAATAAAATTTATAATTTTAATGGTATATCCCACAATTCATCTATATATTTAAAAAAAAAAAATACTGGAGCCCCAAAGAAATAATATTAATTGTACAAATAAGCAGATTCAACAATACCAGGTTACTAGAAACATATTCCTAACCATAACAACATTCATTAAGAGGAATTTATTCCAATCTGCATGTTTGAATGATATAAATGCAAAATATACCTTGATATGAATTATTTACATTGTTCCTATATATAACAAAATTCAAGTAATCACATCCTTCATTATACTTGACCGGAATGTTAAAAGGTTAATAATAATATATACACAAAAGAATGCAAGTACCAAAAAAACCAAAACTATTTGTTGACATATTATATATTTACTTCAACTGTCAAAAGAAAAAATTTTGATAACTTTAAAAAAGCAACTATTAGCATTTAATTTTTATTTAAAATCCTTACAAATATTTATCAATAGTGGAATAATAAATTAAAACAATACTATTGTTTTTATGACAGTAGATTGTAATTGCAAAACAAAATCATTTAGAATCAAAGTAACCTAATTAATTAAATGCAATATTTTCTTAGACTTTATGTCTGCCAGAAATCAATCAGCTACCAAACAGTATCAGTCATGAATGCAATCCAATTAAATCAATGACAAACTCACATGATACTACTAAAAACAATAGTGTCATACAAACCTGTACATACGGATAAATAGAAAATATTTGTCACATTTGAATTTTGAAATTAAATTATTAAATATATCACAGGAACAAAGGATCCAACATTGAAAACTGCACTTTCTAACAAGTTTTATTGCTAACTGTAAAGACACTGTAACGCTGATTTGAAGATAAAGTTTTATTAAGAATATGTTTAGACCAAACAAGATATACATATTTTGATTCATTTAGTCAATATCTGGTGTTTACAGAAATCTTATGTATAAGTTCAGAATGATTCGACATTTATCAAATCTGTCCAATCAAGTAAATCAAGAATAATGGAGTAGTCATTACATGAATGGTTAAAAGTAAATAATTTGTATTGTACTACTTCAAAGTTTATTTTTATTATTATTATTATCTAAATAATCTAAGTAAATAATTTGTATTGTCCCACTTCAAAGTTTATTATTATTATTATTATTATTATTATTATTATTATAAATATTAAACACACACACATATATATATATATATATATATATATATATATATATATATATATATATATATATATATATATATATATATACATATATATATAATTTTAATATTTGCATTTTGGGTCTCAAAGAATAAGCTCAAGTTTAATTTATTCTCTATGTGTGTTTAACCTCTGCACTTAGACAACACTACATATTCTGTTTATAGAAAATCCATTACAGACAAAAGCAAGATTACTTTTTGAAAGACACATATTAATATCCCTGTCACACAAGGTCAGTTTTTATAAATGTACATGTATGTGGCCTTCTGTTACCCTTACCATCTCCCCTATCTTGTATAGATTTAATCCTACAACACGATCGAGTCCGGTGAGTTGATCATGCAGTTCAATAAAACAATGTGCAATCCACTGAAATACATTATTATTTTGCAAGTATACATTAAAATAACCGTACATGCATGAAATATAAACTTTTTTGGAATATGTCACATTATGCTGTGGGAGCTGCTCGTGGTCGTGAAGTGGTTGTTGGTGGCTTGTAGGGAGGGCCGGGGGATGGTGGTATGGTTGTAGGAGGGTGGGGAGGGTGGGGGGTTAGATATAGTGGGTCGTGTGGGGTTGGGAATGGGGGGGGGGAGGAGTCGGGGTAGGCGTGGGGTGTAGGTGTGGTGGGAGGGGGGTGGATGGTTGAGTTGTTGGTGTGGTTGTTGTGGAGTAGGGGAGGAGGGGGAAGGGGAGGAGGTAGGGTGTTGGATGGGGGATGGGGTAGGTGTGAATTGGGGGGGTTGGGAGGGGATTTTGGAAGGTTGAGTGGTGGTGGGTGGTGGATTTGTTGTGTTTGTTTGTAGATGGGAGAGTAGGGGTTTGGGAGGTGTGGGAGTTGGGGGAGAGGATGCGGGGGGGGGTTAAAGTGTGGGATGGGAGAGGTGGAGGGTTGTTAGTATTTTATAGTTATCTTTAGGGGATAGGAGGGTAGTAGGTTTTGAGTTTTTAGGTTTTTGTTTTGTGGAGGTGTGAGGTTGAGTGTTAGGTGGGGGGGGGAGGGGTTATTTTTGAGCGGGTGGGGGTGGGGTGGTGAGGGGGGGGTGGGGGTGGGGGTAGGGGGGGGGTGGGGGGGGGGATTTGGTGGATGAGGGGTGGGTAGAGGGAGGGGGTAGGGATTGGGTTGTGGAGTTAGGTTTGTGTGGTGGGGGGGGGTGGGGATTGAGGAGTGTGTTGGGTGGGGTGTTGGGAGGTGGGTGGGTGACTGGGGGATGGGAGTTGTGGGAGTGATCTGTGGTGGTTGAGGGATTGGAGGGAGGTTAAGAATGTGTGTCGGGAGGTTGGGTGGTAAGTGGGGGGGATAGTTGGAGGGGTTGTGGGGATGTGGTGGTTGTTGTGAACGGTGTTGTTAGAGTGTTAGTTGTGAGAGATTGGATGAGTTAATTAGTGTGGGGTGTGGTTGGTGTGAGAGTGAGGGAGGAGGTAGGCGTATTAGGATTTTTAGGGGAATTGTGTAAGGTGTGTGGTAAAGAGTGTGTGAGGTTTGTAGTAGCAGTTGTGAGTAGATTGGGGGGAGTAGGTGTATATAAGGTGAGGGGAGTGGGTTGGATATGTTGGATATTGGTGTTTTAATTTATTTTTTTATTTAGTGGATTGTTTTGTTAAATTGATTTATTTGTTTATATATTATATTAAATAACGTTAAAAATCAAAACAAGTAAAAACTTTCACCAAACTCATCAACCTAACACTAAAACCAACGTAATAACAAATCCACCACCCCCAACTAATCTCAAGAAACGTACTATACTTCGAAATATAATAATTAAAATAACGATCGTAAAACCATCGAGGTCGATAAAATAACGTAAGAACATGTATAAGAAAACACTATAACAAGAACCACAAAACAGAACAACAAAATACGATAACCAAGACGCAAACAAGTGATAAAATAACATAAAGAAACACACAAAATAAAACATCATTATCATGAAAACACGTTAAACGAGCAGAAATAGTATAGACCCCGCGACAGAATATTAACCATACAACGATAAAAAAAAATTAAAATCAACGTGAGAATACCACAACACAAAATAGAACATTAAACATACTAACACACACAATTATAACGTACTAATAAAATAAACGACCAACGTATCTAAATACAATAGCTAAACATCGCCGAAATTACTTAATATTTAAAATAACATAAAACCAATAAATCAACAAAGAATATTAAATAGCTAAATAAGTTAATTGACCAAAAACAACGACCACTCGTACTCATTTCAAAAGGCATCGTCTCTTTCTCCTTACCTAACTCTACTAATGAGATTATTCATCCCAACACTATACCAATAAAATTATAGATGCATTATATTTCATACAATTAAAATCGACAAAAAAAGAACAATTAGAAAAAGTACAACCAAACAAAACGTAATACGTAACACGTCCTCAAGAACGAAATAACATTAAAAATCTAGAAACCAGACCAAAAAACAAAGAACGAAATAAATAAAAAAATAATTAAACCACGTTACCAAACCAAATACCGCCATAAGAAATTAAAAATCGTAAATATATCACGTTCCACTACAAAATATAAAAAAAATAAATATCCTCTAACATAAAGATATAGTTAATACT